>JAQQRL010000596.1:0-10026 GCA_028453745.1 Agapostemon virescens | reverse complement strand
CCAAAGCTGCTTTCCGAGCAAGGTGCTACGTTTATTTGCTTATTTATAAAACCCTCTGCACTAAAAGCTATATTTATGCTTAAAGCAAGGTTATTTATCTCCTTTTATGCATACGGAGATTCTTCGTAGCAATCGGTTTTATAAAAATGGAATTTCGATCGGTTTCTTAGATGCAAGCGTAGCGACAAAATCCCCGGAGATTACAAGTTTCCTTGACTGGACGCCATTTTTCTACGCGCGTTGCTAAATTGCGCGCCAAACAGCTTCCCGAGCAAGTTGCTACTTTTATCTGCTCATTTATTAACCCTTTGTACTCGAAACTGTATTAACACTTAAAGCAAGGTTATTTATTTCCTTTTATGCATACAGAGCTTCGGAATCAAGATGGCGGCCGAGTCGCCACTTGCGGGACGAAACGAACCTAATTTTTAATGTCGCCTCAGAGATGCCATCGGGATGTTTTGTCGTAACCCTTTGCACTCGAAGCAATATTAATTATACAGTTAAGACAGAACACTATCGTTAACCTAGGACATTTTTATTCTGTGCAATCCTTTTTATACTGCACACCTGACATTATACCTGCTCTCTTACGCAACAGCCGCGTGTTTAGGAATTTATAGAATGTGAACGAATTTAATAAAATAATAACTGTTTGTGGTACAGTGGTACAATTGCACGGGATTAACCTGTTAACCGAGGAATAAACTTTTGTTCGACTCGTTTCACAACGGGGACTTTTTTCTTTTTTTAATACTTATTGTTTATATACAATTGTAAACTTATATAATTGATTTACTTGAATAAGAACTACATAAAATGTAATGTATTGAAAATATTACGGCAAATTTCCATGACGAAAAACATCGTCATGACCATTATAGTAGTAGTTCGTATATGACGAAATATTTCATCATATC
This sequence comes from Agapostemon virescens, assembly GCA_028453745.1. NCBI lineage: Eukaryota > Metazoa > Arthropoda > Insecta > Hymenoptera > Halictidae > Agapostemon > Agapostemon virescens. The sequence continues at coordinate 9,106 of JAQQRL010000596.1, read as the reverse complement.
CAGTTAACAGGTTAATAGATATTTTATGCAAAATCTTTTCAATTCATTGCAAACTTAATTCACTGATATTTACCTAGCTCCAGATAATAAAAAGTCGTAGATTCAAATCAGTATATTTAATAATACAAATACATTAATCCGAATAAGCAGAACGCGCACGTTCGTGCAGACGAAGATTCAAGATGGCGACCGAGTGCGAAGGGTAAACGATTTCTAATAATTACAGTACAAGTATCTATTTACGAATGCAACCAAAATAGTTCCTTCATCAAAATTAATAAATTGTTCTTTGATATATGTTACATTTACAATAATTTCAATTTCCGAAGCTACTTCGTCGCTTTCCTGGTTCAACGCTGGAGAAGCTAAAATGGCGGATCAAAGAATGGCGGGTAATTAAAGCGTTGATATCGGCCGGTGGTTTGCGCGTCGATCGCGATTCGGTATCGATCGAGAAAGGGGTAGCTCGAACGAAGAGGAACAATGCCACACGGGTCGCCGGGCCGGAGAGTTAAACGGCGGAACGGGGTAAAAGAGAAAGTGGAATATTAATCCATTTAACAAACTCATTATCGATGAGATATATCGAACGTTTACCGTGCGCGTCGGCGCGGCGGCGCGAACGTGCTCCTCCTATCCCGGGGGAACCCCGGTAATATTAGCGGGTTGGCACCCCTGCGGCTTGATTTACGGCCTGGCACTAACGAGCCTCGGACTGCATCGGTCGCGGAGAGGTGGTGCGCATCGGTGCAACAGCTCTCGATCGTTCGTGAGCGTTGCATCGACGCGGCTTGATCACCGGCTTGGCTAGAATCTCGATTTTCGAAGCAGTACCCTGCGTTGCTTTCGTCGAAACGAACTTTCGATGTGGACGAAAGGTGGCGAAATGTTCTTTACCTCCCGTTGGGGCCACCTGGATTGCTCCGGAGGGCATATGACGTCAATGAGGCACACGATCGAAATACGCCTGATCTTACTCAGAGATACATCGACGGAGAATATTCTGGTTTGGAATTCTGTTAATTTGTGTGAATCGAGTTTGGTAGGTCTTACTCGTGTGGGCGTGGCTTCTTGACTCGTTGGGGACCCACGAATGGCCTAAATGATTGTCGGAGAAATTATCTTAGAGAATAAACAACATGCTTTGTATGCCTGCAATCTGATTAATGGAATTATACGATGGAAAATCTTTCAATCCTGCTGCTATAGAGTTTAGTTTGCTTCATGGGCGTGGTATTCTAAGTGGGCGTGGTTTCTGTATTGTCGACAGACCCAGAAACGATTTAAACGAATGTCAGAAAATTATCTTAGAGAATAAACAGCATCCTTTTTATGCCTGCAATCTGAATAATGGAATTATGAGATGGGAAATCTTTGAATCTTGCTGCTACGGAGTTTACTTTGCTTCATGAGCGTGGTATTCTAAGTGGGCGTGGTTTCTGTATCGTCGACAGAACTAGAAATGATCTAAATGAATGTCACAAAATTATCTTAGAGAATAAACAGCCCATTCGTTATGTCGCCCGTTTGAATAAGGAAAAACTGAGGGTAAAAATTTGTCGATCTTAATGCTATGAATTATGATTCGTTATTTCAGTGTAGTTTACTGAGTGGGCGTGGCTTCTGTACTCTCGACTGCTCCAAAACAACGTCGTGTTTATTTCGAAATCTAAACACTGTGCAGTAAAGAATCTACAAATCAATTGGCTCTTATATTGACTAAATGGGCGTGGCTTTTCTGCTCTAACCAAACCCAGAACTGTGTCTCGAACAACAAGCTACCTTAATATCCGTTTAAAAATCTAAACAAATACAAAATTCTGTCTAAATGAGGAACAACTGTCCAATGACTTATGTACACTTGATAAATGGAACGGACCAGTCCCCTGGCATTGTGTGTCCAAGTAGGCGTGGCTTCCATGCTCTAAGCAAACGTAGAACAGTGTCTCGAACAACAAGCTACTTTAATATCCGTTTCTAAGTCTAAAGAAATAGAAAATTCCATCTAAATGAGGAACAGCTGTCCAATAACCTATATAAACTTGCAAAATGAAACGGACCAATCACCTAGCATTGTATATCCAAGTAGGCGTGGCTTCCGTGCTCTAGCCAAACCCACAACAGCGTCTCGAACAACAACCTACCCCTATATCCATTTCAAAGTCTAAACAAATACAAAATTCTGTCTAAACGAGGAACAACTATCCAACGGTCCGTTTAATTGAGAAAATGGAATGGGCCGGTCACGTGGCCCCCAGTGCCGACGCCAATGGCCAGGAGGCAACACGATGGATGCACCGTGGAAGCAAAGAAGGGCAGACTCGAGTGGGCCCGGGCCCGACAATATGCCGAACGGAGCGAAAGCTCGAACCGGACCGACAACGCCGGCCCCCGAGGGCTGATTGGACCGTATTTGGTTGTAATTAAGGCACCGGCGGCGGCCATTAGCGACCGCGAAAACGAACAACATTGTTCCGCGGGCGAAAGGCGAGCCGCGCCACGCCGCGCCGGGACCACGACGTTCCACGCGTATATCAAATTGCGCAAAGATCCTGTCTTACCCTTTTCCGAGCGGTTCGTAATTTCGTTTGCGTTACCGATCGGTCGTGCCCGCCTTTTTGCTCCCGTTACAGCCGAGCCATTGGCGCGCCGAGACCAGAAACACCGTTTAAGTACTTTGTTGCGAACTGGACGCGCAAGAAATCCACGAAAACGCTTCGGTTAATGAAACTACCCCTTTCCCCCTCAGCAACAAGAGCTGCTTTCAATCTGTTTTTTTTTTTAAATGGCCCAGCTGTCCGATTAAAAGTCTCCCGTTTGGTTGGTAAGTCAATCAACTTGATCATTAACTAGCTGCATTTTATTAACGAAACGCTATAATTAACCCTTTGCACACGAAACTGATCCAACTAGAAAGCGTTTCTTTTGATATAGGATATTTTCATTCTAGGTGAATTACTGCACCTTGTGTGTGGGGAGTGTGTCACTGTTGCTCGTCCTTACAATTGTTAAGTTTTTGAAATTTTTTAGAGAGAAAGATAGCAATCGTTAGCTTGCTCCATAATTAACCCTTTGCACTCGAAGCTGTTCCAACTAGAAAGTCAAAGCATTTCTTTTGACGTAGCATATTTTCATTCTACGTGAATTACTGCACCCTGTGTGTGTGGGGTGTTTCACTGTTACTAGTCCTTACAATTGTGAAGTTTTTGAAATTTTTTAGAGAGAAAGATAGCGATCGTTAGCTTGCTCCATAATTAACCCTTTGCACTCGGAGCTGTTCCAACTAGAAAGTCAAAGCATTTCTTTTGACGTAGCATATTTTCATTCTACGTGAATTACTGCACCCTGTGTGTGTGGGGTGTTTAACTGTTACTAGTCCTTACAATTGTGAAGTTTTTGAAATTTTTGAGAGAGAAAGATAGCAATCGTTAGCTTGCTCCATAATTAACCCTTTGCACTCGGAGCTGTTCCAACTAGAAAGTCAAAGCGTTTCTTTTGACGTAGCATATTTTCATTCTACGTGAATTACTGCACCCTGTGTGTGTGGGGTGTTTCACTGTTACTAGTCCTTACAATTGTGAAGTGTTTGAAATTTTTGAGAGAGAAAGATAGCAATCGTTAGCTTGCTCCATAATTAACCCTTTGCACTCGGAGCTGTACCAACTAGAAAACTAAAGCATTTATTTTTCTTCACATTATGTATATGGGGTTGTTTACTGTTACTCGTTCTAACAACTGTTAAGTTTTTGAAATTTCTTGGAGACAAAGATATTGATCATTAGTTTGCTCCATAATTAACCCTTTGCACTCGAAGCTGTACCAACTAGAAAAATAAGCAATTTCTTTTTCTTCAAATTATGTATATGGGGTTGTTTACTGTTACTCGTTCTTACAGCCACTAAATTTTTGTTACAATTATTTTAAATAATACTGTGGCAATTTTTCAGTGGCACCTCAAAGTAGCCACTCGTGTGCCTTTAACCAACCCCTAAATTAACCCCTTGTCACGACAGCCATGACCACTTCCACGCAAATCTCCGTTCACCGAAGTGATTGTAAATATTCTGGAACCTACTTCTTTAGAATCCAAATCGATCCTCTTACCGAACCTCTCATAAATATTTAACAGTACGAATTGCCTGCTAGCCAAATTGTTTATAACTCTTTCTCGAAATGGACTCGACTCAGTCCTCGACTCAGAGTCCTGAATCATTAAGCACCTAGGCTAATCGATGATCTAGAGTCCAACATAAATTTCCCTGGTGGAGTAAATAGACACCGTTAACCGTGTTACGAAGTGTTCGCGTAACTGTGGGCGTGGCAGCGAGACTCCGACCGGTGGTGGGGGTAGCCGCGAAGCCAATCAGCCGCGCGACCTCTTTCCTAGCCAACATGTCACCTCCTCGCAGTGTGACAGAAGCTAGGCCAATTAGCTTGGACCACAGTAGGAGCTACCAATCGAATTCCCACTGGCGAGCCCGCGCAACTTGTTATCCCTGTGCACGACGACAATGCCGCACGACTGTCGTAATTGGCAGGCATCCTCGGGGCGGAGAGGGGAGGGAGGGAGGGCCGCCGATACAGGATGAAGAGATTTACAATGTTCCAGGCCGTAAAATAATCAATAAAATCTGCGCAATGTAAAGAAACGGACGCGCGGCGGTGATTTAGTATGCGGAGCGGCCCGGCTCCGCTATTCGCTCCTCTTGCCCCGACAGCCCCCCTTCACCCCCGACCGCTCTGAACAGCTATCCTTAAGGCCCGACCACGGGGCCTTGCTGGTCCAGTTCGCGGGATCGTTGATCCGGTTCGAACCCGACAACGAAACAGCGAATCCGCTCTCGGAATCTACCTGCGCAATTTCTGTAAGCCTCTCGAAACGTCGTGTCTCGGTCCCATTGTCTACGCGACCCCCAACAGTATACACTGAATGCGCTGAATTATGGTTGTCGAGGGCATCGAAACTGTTCGACCGTCGTCGAACGATCCGGAACTCGGAGATTCGGAGCATGGTGACGGTTTAGAAATGGTTGCATTTATCGTGAAGGAATGCGCAGATGTACCGATTACCTCCATTCGTTTATGCAATTAGTAAAATGTAAATAATGCTTCATTAAGCGATTTCATCCCCTCAACGTTTTATAATGTTGCAAGCTAAAAATATTGCACAACATAGATGAACGAATTATCCCATTTAATTGTGCAATTAGAAAAACATAAATAAATTTTCATTAAATGATTTCATCCCCTCAACGTTTTATAATTTGGCAACCTAAAACTATCGTATAACACAGATGCACGAATTGTCCAATTTAATTACACAATTAGAAAAATATGAATACATCTTCATTAAATAATTTCATCCCCTCAACATTTTATAATTTTACAAGCTAAAAGCATCGCATAACACAGATGCACGAATTGTTCCATTTATTTGTACTATTAGAGAAATATAAATAAATCTTCATTAAGCGATTTCATCCCCTCAACGTTTTATAATTGTGCAAGCTAAAAATATTGCACAACATAGATGAACGAATTATCTCATTTAATTGTGCAATTAGAAAAACATAAATAAATTTTCATTAAGCGATTTCATCCCCTCAACGTTTTATAATGTTGCAAGCTAAAAATATTGCACAACATAGATGAAAGAATTATTCCATTTAATTGTGCAATTAGAAAAACATAAATAAATTTTCATTAAATGATTTCATCCCCTCAGTTTTATAATTTTGCAAGCTAACAATATCATGTAATACAGGTGCACTAATTACCCCCATTTATTTATGCGAATTTCAACGTGAATTTGGACAACCAGAAATATTGCACAATGCAAATGCACTAATTATCCCCATTTAGTTATACAATTAGGATAACATAAATAAATCTTCATTAAGCGATTTCATCCCCTCAACGTTTTATAATTTTGCAAGCAAAAAATATCGCAAAATTGTAGACGCACTAACTGTCCCAAAAACAGCATAACTGTTTAAATTTCCGATTTCGGAATCGTTTTCTACGAGAAAGAGAGGTTCGAAGGAACGGTTCTAGTCCGCGTGCCTCGGATATCGGAACCGCGATTGCGACGCTGGAACGCGAGGCGTGGCTGTTAGGCGTCTTAGGCCTCTTAGGCGTCTTGTTTCGAGGTTTACGAGGCGCTAAGCAGCCCGTGATTGATGACGGGGGCAACCGACGAGGTTACGTCAGCGAAACGATCGAAAAACGTGAAAAAATCGACTCTCCGCAGAACTGCCCGTTTTGAAACCGACGGTAGGCCTTCGTTGCGAGAAAGCGGGAAAGTTCGTTGGCTAATCGACGGTGCACACCTCGAATGCCTGGTCCTCTGGGAATTACCTTGCCCACTTGAAAATCAATTTTTATAACAATTCGTATAGTCTACTAATTTTTAATTCAATTGTTCAATTTTTAATTTAATTGTTCAATTTTTAATTTAATTGTTCAATTTTTAATTTAATTGTTCAATTTTTAATTTAAGTTTTACGATGACTTTATGGCGGTTTCGAGTCTGCCAAGATGGCTGCCGAAGAATCAACCCTTCGTCAGCTTGGCTTTCAGAATTGCAAGTGGATACTAACGCATAACAGCCTAAACACTCTGTCTTAACCTTTTGCACTTAAATGGCCACTCGTACGCAAGTAAAAATTGCGGTACAATTTTTCAAATCGTTGTTTAGATTCAAAATTCATCGGTTAAACAAGAAAACAGACTCAACGTCAGCTGGAAAATGTAAAAAAGTTTCCACAGAATAAAATTGTTCAAGTTTGAAGGAAACGTCAGTGGATTACAGACCTTTTTATTTGCAATTTGCAAAGTTGCAGAAATTTGTTAACGTACTTCGCAGTGTATAAAAATCCTATGAAATCTGAGTGGCTTCCTTTATTATCGTAATTGAATATCAATCTCCTTTCGAATCTAATGCGTTGACATTATTGAATTATTCTAACCTGTCCACTCTTTCAAATTACAGGTACCCATTTTTGTAATAAATTCATAAAATCCAAAGTTCAGTTACGGATTAGCGAATCCAAGGAACATTCTCTTTTGCCGATTCGCTATCCGACGCCCCGTGTTCGACTTATTAACGAAAAACAAGGACCAATCAGACCGCGTTCGTGTTCCACTGGGCGTGGCCGTAGCCCCGCCTCCGCGCACTCCGATTACTCCACGTATTTCCTTAATAACTCGAGAAGGAAGGTTCCGATCGTAAATTTTCAAAGGAAAAAGTTGCTCGCAATTAGATTTGCCTGCGGAATTCCCTGTTAAAAATTTCCCTAAATTTTACAGGACACCCTGTAAGGTGTTTTACGGTTCCAACGAACGCGACACCATCGAAGGGTCGACGTCGCGACCGGAAGTTCGTCGGCGAAGGGTCGAGTCGTAGAAATTTCACGTTAAGGGCGCCGACACGGGGTAATCAAGTCGTTTGGGCGGACCGATCGTCAATGTGAGTGGAGCTTTAGGTTTCTGGTGGGAAATACAGCGAATCGCCGCAGGGTCTTGCAGCAGGAGCCGACTATGGTGACGAATTTACGAGCTCCTTACGAGGCTGCCTTCTTCGAGCGTGGCGAGCAATAAAGTACGGGGCCAGAGGATATTCGAAACAATCGGCCCGAGAGGCCAGGACCTATCTCCACGCGAAATCCCGGGATCAAATTTAAAACTGATTTATGGCCGATCGCGAGCCGACCTTCGGCTTCTCGCCCTCCACCCTCTTCTTCGTTCCACGTACTTCCTGTTATCGAAACTCGAAAAATCTCCTGATCCATTGACACGTTAACTACCAGCTTAGCAGCCTCGAGAAACCCACGAAGTCGTAAAAATTGATTCAATGAAATTGCTGTTCGTTGCGTTTTGTTACATCGAGCGTCGTTTGGTCGAGGTTCGGGCTAGGTTTATGGACATCGCTAACGGTCGCTAGGTTACATTGTAAAAATAACGAGAATGTGTCTATCGAAGTTGTTGGCTATTCTTCTTTTAATATGCGTAGTTATAGAAATAAATTTGTTGAGTAATTTATACAACTTTGATAACTGGGAAATTAAAGTGTTAGAGTCCGCCATTTTGAGAATCACGCGTGACATATTGTTTAGGGGGTCGTTAGGGTTAAAACGCATCCTTGCATTGATTTTCTATTTGTAAACTATGGGAATTATCTTACTATAATTTTTACAACTTTGCCGATTTGTTGGTTTGGTTTTTCAGGAAATTGTATACTTTATTTTTTGAACTGTTAGAATCCGCCATTTTGAAGGCCTCGTAAAACTAGTATCTAGGGGTCCTCGAAACTAAAATGCATCCCTGAATCGATCTACTATTTGTAAACCATAGAAATCGCTATATTGCAATTTTTACAACTGTAACCGACGTTTTTAACTACGGAACGCAGAGTAAAAATCGTTTCGATTAACACTATGGTAAATTTTAGCATCACCTCGGAGGCGCCATAGAAGTGCCAAGGGTTAAATAAAATTTTCGAGAATCCCTCGAACAAAACAGTATTTCAAAATGGTTTTTCAGAAAATTGGATACTTTATTTCTTGAATTGTTAGAATCCGCCATTTTAAAGGCCTCGTAAAACTAGTATCTAGGGGTCCTCGGAACTAAAACGTATCCCTGAATCGATCTACTATTTTTAAACCATAGGAATCGTTATATTGTAATTTTTACAACTGTGCCAATTTGTTGCATGCAAACGCAGTGTAAAAGTTGTGTCGAGTAATAGTATTATATAACATTTTTGGGAAGCCCCGAATGAAATAGTGCTTCCAAATGGTTTTTCAGAAAATGAGATATTTTATTTTTTGAATTGTTAGAATCCGCCATTTTGAAGGCCTCGTAAATCTAGTATCTAGGGGTCCTTGGAATGAAAACGCATCCCTGAATCGATCTACTATTTGTAAACCATAGAAATCGTTATATTGTAATTTTTACAACTGTAACCGACGTCTTTAACTACGGAATGCAGATTAAAAATCGTTTCGATTAACACTATGGTAAATTTTAGCCTCAGAGACGCCATAAGAGTGCCAGAGGTTAAATAAAATTTTCGAGAATCCCTCGAACAAAATAGTGTTACGAAATG
>JAQQRL010000595.1:0-10033 GCA_028453745.1 Agapostemon virescens | reverse complement strand
CCGAGGCAAGTGGGCGTCGAAGATGACGGAGCTTGTCTTCCGTGATTTCCTAAGCTCACAATAAATTGTTAATATTATTTGCGTGCCCAAAATAAACATTATTGTTTCGCCTATCTTCGGTCCCTCGAATTTAACTCAAATTTTTACGCAATGCAATTACTAAAAACTTATATAGGCAATTTTTAAAAAGTTAGTAGTCCTGAATGAGTGATCACTGGCTTTCCGAGGCAAGTGGACGTCTAAGGTGACGGAGCTTGTCTACCTCGGTCCCCTAAGCTCACGATAAATTGTTAATACTATTTTCGTGCCAAAAATAAATGTCCCTGTTTCACCGATCTTCAATCCCCCGAATTTAACTCAAACTTCTACACCGTCTGATTGTTTGCACGAAGACATGAACCTCTGTAAACTTATAAAGGTAATTTTAGAAAAGTTAGTAATCCTTAACGGATGTCAAGTCGCCTTCCGAGGCAACTGGGCATCGAAGGTGACGAACTCGTCTTTTCCGGTTCCGTAAGCTCACAATGACTTCTCAGTATTATCTGCGTCCCGAAAATAAACGTTTCTCCTTCGCCTATTTTTGGTCCCTCGAATTGAACTGAAATTTTTATGCCACATAATAGTCTACGTCAAGACACGAATCATTGAGTTTGTCATCCGCAGTTCCTTAAGCTCACGATAAATTGTTAATACTATCTGCATACCGAAAATAAACGTTTCTGATCGTCCATCTTCGGTTCTTCGAATTAAACTCAAACTTTTACGCCATCTAATTGCTAAAAACTTACAAGGGCAATTTTTACAAAGTTACTAGTCCATAAAGGGTGCAAACTTGTTTTTGGAGACAATTGGGCATCGAAGGTGACCGAGTTTGTCATCCGCGGTTCCTTAAGCTCACAATAAATTGTTAATACTATCTGCATATAGAAAATAAACGTTTCTGTTTCGTCCATCTTCGGTCCTTCGAATTAAACTCAAATTTTTACATCGTCTAATTACTAAAAACTTACAACGGCAATTTTTACAAAGTTACTAGTCCATAAAGGGTGCAGACTTGCTTTTCAAGACAATTGGGCATCGAAGATAACGAGCTTGTCTTTCGCAGTTCCCTAAGCTCACGATTAAAATCACCTAATAATTCTTATCGAATAACAAACTTAATTTCATATTACACAGTACATCAAACTCAACTAGTTTATTCCATTACTAGTGAACCTCGACGACACAATTGAAGCTCGTCAGACTCTATAAAGCACACACCTTCCTATATAATTACTCGACATAAAAATTCGCAACCCTTCGTGTCTTAACATAAGTCAGCGGTTGGCCAAAGAAATTAGAACTAACTTCGACAGACGCAAGCGGAGAAACGATCCACATTTTTTGGTCACTCTTTGTGGTCTCACGGCGCCGTTGCAAATATTCGCGGATTTTCATTGGATAAATCTGCAACACTGAGAGAGAGAGAACATTTCGTATTCGACGAACAACGGGATTCGAGGGCTGCACGAGACAGCGAGACGGTTGCTCGATCCACTCGAGCGTGTTTAAAGAAGAAAACGATCGCAGGACCGGCGACGAAACTTTCCGGCACTGCTCTGCTCCGCTCCGCTCTGCTCTGCTCTGCTCTACTCAGCTCCGCTCTGCTCTGCATCCGTAAACGCAATCTACGATAGTTTTGAGAATCGGCGGAGCGACAGCCAGTGTACACAGAGCCGAGTCCGGGGATCGGGAATCGAGTTGTTTCCTTTCATTCACCGGAAATACATCTAACTTCGTCCCGTGCTATTTTCCAGACACTTTGCATCGGACAATGGAAAGAGAAAATGGAATTTCCTCGGGTGGATCGAGTAAAACCAATCGAGCTAGATACACCGGCAAACCTGTCGCTCTCACGGCCGAATGAATCGCGAATGTTTGCTTTTCGATCGATCGTAAACATTTTTCTGAGCACGATGGGACTTGAATGGATTCTGGGTCGTCTTACCGAACGTTCCAACCGACGTTCGAAGGTTGCGAACCGCGAAAACGAAACGGAATGTAACGAAATCGTGGGGCATCTTTAGTTTCAAGTTAGGCTTAAAGGACAGGTTTCTTTTCAAGGACAGAATGATGCAAAAGTAAAGTCGAATTCGCTGTCACCGTGTTTTCAGTCAGCATACAGCAATTAGCCAGCGCAAATAGTCGCGCAAAGTCATAGTCACATATTTTATTTTACATTTATATTTATGAATTTATATTACATTTATATTTACACTTATTTTACATTTATATTCCGAACTGACCAACTTCCACGGTAATAAATCGATGTTCAATGCTATTAATTTAATGATAAACATTCTTGAACGACTCTTAGATCCTATGTGAACCACCCCCTGACTGCTGTCACACGCCAAACATAACCCCTAAACGCTCGCCTAATATATTCTTTTATATCTTTCATTCCCACGCATTCTCGCTTGTACTCTGGTCTCTCGCAACTATGGTTAACATTCAGAAAATCATGTATACTTCGCTGTCGCTCAGTTCTAAACAATTTTCATTCGCACCCTCTCAGTCGCTTGAGTTTTCCCAAACATACCGGCGACGCACAGTGGGGTATTTGCCCCGAAAGTGCGGTCAAAGCTATTTCAATATCCGCTCAATCTTTAAATTACTATAACTTTGCTAAAATTTATTCAAATTTGATGAAAAAGAACCATTTTAAAGCTTGATGTTTCTACTATTTGCGTTATGCAAGGTTTTTACCAAAATGAGTGTTTTAAGTGCGAAATCTGTCCCTAAAGAGGAGCGTATCGAATTCTAAAGTTTGTTGCTAATTTTCAATCAAGTACTGCGGATTGTAATCAATATTTTTACGATATTCGTCTATTTTATGTATACTATCAAAAAGTATAATCATTTGCATTTAAAATATTTTTTTAAAATCTTTATTACAAAGAATGCTTTTTTAAAAATATTAGGTCGTTAAGTATGAAATGTCCGATTACCTAAAGCATCAAGTTTGATACCCGATGTTTCCGATATTTCACTTCGTCCGTTTTCTTATTTTCTTATTTAGTGTATATTGCGACGCATGATCCGAGGGCAATTAATACAATCACAATTACATTCTCAAATATGTATTCTGCATTACTAAAATTAAATATCTTCATTAAGTGATATACATACGAATATAATTTTTTCGACTTTTCAGCGTAAATTCTACACTATGACTAATTCAATTAAATACAATAATAAAACAGAGACAAAGATCTATCTACAGCATTTTCTATTGCACATTTATAATTTAACCCTTTGCACTCGAAGTAATTCCACGCCAAAATCGAACCAATATTATAATCTATAATAACTTCATTGTACATCATTTATTTCCTTTCGTACGTATGAAATTAATCATTATTACTCGTACTTAGGACATCCAAATTTTTATTGATTTCTTAACTGCAAATGTAGCGATGTAAAAGTTGTTCAAATAATAATATGGCAATTTTTATAAGGGTTAACCTAAGGGTTATACAATTCCTTTAAATAATTACTTAGTAAGTACTTACTTTGCGAAGATATAGCGAATACAAACATGCAGGTATGTGAGAAATGCAGCGATTTTGGATAGCCATTTTTTCTTAAATCAACTATAAAACACGGAGTCGGAAAGAGTTGGAACAGGTTTCTCTTGTATCTTAATCATAAAACTTCGTAGAACACAATGGCACTAAAATGAACACCAGGACCCACCCATAACTATAACAAAATCGTTAACAAAGTTTTGGAATGATAAATAAAACTACTAAGTCGTTGGTTATCTTAAAATATTAACAACTACAACAATATATATTGTACACAAGTATAGTTGGAACAGGTTTCTCTTGTATCTTAATCATAAAACTTCGTAGAACACAATGGCAATAAAACGAACACCGGGACTCACCCATAATTATAACAAAATCATTAACAAATTTTTGGAATCATAAATAAAACTACTAAGTCGTTGGTTATCTTAAAATATTAACAACTACAACAATATATATGGTACACAAGTAAATTTTGCTTAAGAGTATACCATAACCTAGCTAAACAAACTTTTATATAACAAAAATTTATTTAATTTATGTAAATAGGATAAGAATTACTAATAGGTGAATTCGCTGAGGAAGGAAGCGTGTCATTAGAATTTTAAACTTTCGACAAATCACAGTGCTCTATGAATACATAAATGAGAAAACGAATATTGATATGTTCCTCAGACATTCAACGAACTTAAGAAATAAATTACAATTTCTGTAAAATTTTTTAAATTCACTAATGACCGCACTTTCGGAATAAATACCCCACTGTGCGACGTTTGTCCGACATTTATTAAAAATACAAATAAATCGACACGAACTTTCCGGACAATCCAATAATTAGGAGAACGGTGTCGAGGAAGTTACCGTTGGTCTAGCAGAACGAACTCCAGCAGTGTGTCATGGAAAAGAGAGAAAAGCAGAGGGAAAGAAAAAGATATAGTACCTAAGAAAGTACTTCGGAAAACGGGATTATATCCGAAACGAGCTCGCAATTTAGCGGTACGTCGCGATAAGGGAGGCGGGGGGAATAAGTCGACGAAAAAGAAACGTTAAATTGACAAGCCGCACCCGTTATCGAAAACGGGAATTATGAGAAACGGAAGCAACACGGTTCTTTCTACGTACAATTACTTGCCGACTTCTACCCCTTATCCTTCGATATCTCCCATAACCCCCGCGCACCGTCTAAGCGAGCTAATTTCCAACCAATCGCAACTTCCCGTCAAACTGCCGTACACCTCCGGCACCGAATCGAGAGTCTGCCAGCCAGTCAACCCTTTATTTCCATCCCCTTCACGGCTCGTTCGTCCTCAACTTTCAAACGCGGCGTAAAAGTAATCCGTTTCCGCGGGATTGACCGTGTCGTCTGGGCTTTTCCTCTCCTCCTCCCTCCCCGCCCCTAGCCATGTCTCATCCATCCCTTCTCGTCTCAACCGTTTCCTCTTTTCCCGCAGCCATTCGTCTCGACATCGTCAGATCGATGCAAAGTATTAACGAGAAAAATATACGTTGTCGACCGATCGACGCGAACCGACTCGCGTAACTTCGTAAGAACAATAGTCGTTCCCGTCCGACGGAAGTTCCGTAACGTTTAACAGAACTTCCTCTGATTTGAACTTCGAAAAAGTAGCAGACAGTCGGATTGTACATTGTCCGGGGCGGGGCCAACTGTCCACCTCCGAACATCCCCATGATTTATAACCTGTTTCGAAAAGAACTCGCAATCTATCCATAGGCGAGGACGATCGAGAATTTCGAAGTTAGGGTGTACTACCGCCGAGCGTCCTGTTTACGTTCACGGAAATCCGCACAATTTCAAATTGGCCGATTGAAAATCGTTTCGAGGCAAATATCGGGTTGTCCGAAAAATTCCTGGCGATTTATTTTTATTTTTAACCCTTACGTTATGGGTGCCGACTATAGTCGACATCTATGCGATAATCTGGGCAGACTCTCGTCGGTAAATGAAAATCATGTTTCCCATATTAGGTTGTCTCATAAGTTTCTTCCGCGCCACGTTATGAGTGACTCTAAGTGGCTGTTTTTATATAAACATGCAGGCTTATCTATTAGCCGTTTATGGCATCGGTTTCAGTTGTCCCAGAGCTCTTTCAAAGTACGTTTCGTTGGTGACAAAGTCGCTTTTAAAAATTTTTCTGCACCGTTCAATATGGAGAGCCAAAAGAAGCATTTGCGGCATGTTATGCTTCATTGCTTTAAAACAGACAATAGTCAGGCACTGCAGACGAGGACACTGCAGACGAGATTTGCACCGTTTACGGGAGTGGTACCACGACTGTTAGGACCGTCCGCAATTGGTTTAAAAAATTTAGAGCTGGCAATTTCGAGTTGAAAGATGAAGACCGCAGCGGCCGGCCAGCAACGACGGATACGGACATTATCAAGACTGTGCTCACTGAAAATCCGCGATATACGAGGTGTGTTCAAAAAGTATCGCGAATTTTGTGTTTTTTCAAAAATTATTTATTTATTCATGAATACCTATTTTGTCCCCTTCAAATATACGTAACCCGCGAAAATTCAAAATTCGCGATACTTTTTGAACACACCTCGTATATTCGATGCACTCAATATAATTGATATCTGGAGAATAGAAGAAGGTTGAAGGACGACTACGCGTCATACGTTTCAAAGTTTTCAATCGTTGCTTCATTAAATAAATTACTTTGATTTTGTGAAATTTTTGAGGTTGTTAGTTGGGCAGTTAAAGTGTTAAAGAAATAATAAATTAATTTTGTTCTACATTTATGAAATAAATTCCAACAAACTGATTAATCCAATATGTCAATAAAATCAACAGAAAAATATTGTCATCGACTATGGCACTTGTATACACATGACTTGGATGCTGCATATATGCGGCGCTCGAAGTGAAAGGGTTAACGGTCGTAAGGACAAGTAATAATAAAAAGTCGCGTATGCACAAACACGAAATAAATCGTGTAGAATGCTCAGTTATCCTCAGTTAAAAGAAATGCCTTGCGAGTTGAAACCGTTTCGAGCGCAAAGGGTTAAACGCGCGTTCCGTTTCAATCTCCCGTCAGAATCGGCGCGAACTTTCCGAACAACCCGACGGGAGGATAAATTTCTAAATTGTTTAGTTCGTTCCAGTTTTTAGCGAGCGTGTTCGATGTCGCGCTTCTCCGCGCGAGCGGAATGAAAACTGTTCGCATAAATTGCGGGGAAAGAAAGCTCCGGGCTCGCGGCGGATGCGAAAAGAAGGAAAACTAGACGCGAGGGAGATGCATCGCGGAAGCTCGACGAGGTATTTGACGGACTACCATTGAAAGCCCCTTGCACCAGACAACGAGAGACGACCCTCGTCGGCGAAGCTTTGCGACGCGCAAAGCCCGAGTACATGTACGCACGTATTTGCAGACAGGGCGTCGCGACGCGCTGCGACGCGCCGCGGTGCGCCGTTTGTTAGCGTCTTGACGTCGTTAAGACGCCGGGATTTCCGTCGCGACAAGCTTCCTTCCGTGTCGAGGTGCATTCACCAGCGACACCCCAGCGACAGGATACCGACCTGTTCTTCCCCGTCCTCTTCGTGGTTGTCGTCTACGGCCGTGGCGGGGTCGTTCAAGGGCTAAGCCAGCCAAAGAGTCCCGGGGAAAACGCGAGCGTCGCGATCCGATGAATATCTCCGACCGATAACAGACGATAGAGGGCAACGGAGACTTACTGTTCGAGAAAATTATAGGACAACGTGGAAATTACGGGGAGAAGGGATTTGTGATGCGGGTATCGTAAACAGCGTCGCGTACAGGGTGTACCTGAACGATTTAGACTCCCTTGAAGGGGATGATTGTGGAGATGTTTCTGTGAAACGTTTTTCTTCGTCGATTTGCGATTGCACGATTCATTTTCGAGTTGTTCATGAAAAGTTCACGAATTGTTCAATTAGAATGGGACTGCATAGAACGCATCTAAGGTCGGCCATTAACACATTGCGTATGGCGTTCTGCGCGTTCAACACGCGCTCAAAAGCCGCACATTTTCGAACATGCTTCAAAAACATGCTTGGCGAGTAATGAATGTCAAAATTATATTATTTTGCTGATCACTTATCTTAAGAATGAGAGAGGCTTCGTTACCCTGGTAACGTAACAAAAATATTTGTCGCTGGTTGCTTAAGTTGCCGATTGAATCGAAGAAAACATGAAAACAAGATATCTCGTGACCCGTACGCAATGTGTTAACATCGCCACGTTCTCCGGAGAAATGTCATAGCGACGTAATTCATAATTCAAATACAGGTATCGTAAACAGCATCTCATACAGGGTGCTCTGAACGATTTAGAGTTCCTTCGAGGGGATGATTGCGGAGGTTTTTCTGTGAAACGTTTTCTTCGTCGATTTGCGATTGCACGGTTCGTTTTCGAGTTTTGTATGAAATACATGGTCCAATCAGAATGCGACTGCATAGGACGCGTCTAGGGTCAGCCTATAACAATGCCACGTTCTGCGGAAAAATGTCATAGCGACGTAATTCATAATTCAGATACATGTATCGTACACAGCGTCGCGTACAGGGTGTTCTGAACGATTTAGAGTCCCTTGAAGGGGATGATTGCGGAGATTTTTCTACGATACATTTTTCTTCGTCGATTTGCGATTGCAGGATTCGTTTTCGAGTTGTCCATGAAAAGCATGGTTCAATTAGAATGCGGCTGCATGAGAAGCGTCTAGGGTCAGCCATTAACATCGCCAGGTTCAGCGGAAAAATGTAACAGCAACGTAATTGATATAGTAATGCTGTGTCCAAAAAGTATGGTCCAATCAGAATGCGACTGCATAGGACGCGTCTAGGATCAGCCTATAACAATGCCACGTTCTGCGGAAAAATGTCACAGCGACGTAATTCATGTATTAATTCTGTAGTCGCGATTTGATGAATATCTCTGCCTGATAACCGACGGTAGAGGGAAACTGAGACTTACTGCTCGAGAAAATTATAGGACACCGTGGAAATTACGGGGAGAAGGGTTTTGTGATACAGCTATCGTAAACAGCGTCGTATACAGGGTGCTCTGAACGATTTAGACTCCCTTCGAGGGGATGATTGCGGGGTTTTTACCTACGATACATTTTCCTCCGTCGATTCGCGATTGCACGCTTCGTTTTCGAGTTATCTATGAAAAGCGTGGACGAATCCTGGGTTCAGCGGGATCGGTCGCCACGCTGGTCTCTGCCTACTAAAGCGTTTCACACAATTTTGAGATTTTTGAAGAGAGTTATCCCAGGGTTATTTTACAAAACTTTTTTCATTGTCGATTTGCCGTTGCACGTTTCTTTTTCGAGTTGTCCATGAAAAGTACGGTTCAATTAGAATGCGGCTGCATGAGAAGCGTCTAGGGTCGACCACTAATCTTGTAATCTTACCACTGTACCTACCTTGTTCAAAATGGTTGCTATTATTAGTCAAAATTTCTAAGCTTGTTTGAGCAGTCTTTGTTAACGTGTTCCTAGGTTGCAAGCTTCTATAAAATCTCATTCAACAATTTGCTACAGATTATTTTTCGGCCAAATTTTGCGCAGTATTTCTCTAAACGAGTTCAATTAATATTTCGCATAAATTCAATCGTAGATTAAAATTCTCCGCTCCCTACGTTAACCTGTTAACCAGGGGATAAACTTTTGTTCGACTCGTTTCACAATGGGGACTTTCTTCTTTTTTTAATACTTATTGTTTATATATATAATTGTAAACTTATATGATTGATTTACTTGAATAAGAACTACATAAAATGTAATGTGTTCAAAATATATACGGAAAATTTCCATGACGAAAAGTGTCGTCATGACCATTCTAGTAGTAGTTCGTGTATGACGAAATATTTCGTCATACCCGGTTAACAGGTTAATCAACTGTTAACAAATCACAGGATTCACAAGAAAGTTAAAACACAATCGCAGTAGACAGACAGTTGCCCAGAATCATCGGATACGATCCTCGAAACCGTAGATTCGTGAACAAGCGTGTACGATGACGAACGAGTCGATGAAAATCCAGGAACGAGTTGAACGTCCTAAGGATTATTCCGGCGCGAAAAGATACGCGTATCTCGATGAACGGGCGACAGAGAGAACAACGGGAGCGAGAGAAAGAGAAAAGCGAGAGAGGGTACGGTGGAGAAAGGGGTTCGTTCGAGTGTAAAAAATCGAGTGACGCATTTAACGGATGCGAGAGTGTTCGCTCGGGCTCCAGCTGGAACCCCTCCCCCTCCCCCCCTGTCAAACGAAACGAAAGTAATTATTTCAAATGCGCGTGAACGAGTCGATTTCAGCGGGTCGCGCCTAATTTGTCGCCACTGCACACAACCGTAGTGCGATTTCCACCCGGCGCCATATCATCGTTGCGCGCGTAACGAGCCTCGTATACGCGCGCCGATTCGGATCGAATCGAATGGGACCGTTCGCGCGTGAGCTTTATCGGAAACGCG
>JAQQRL010000593.1:0-10046 GCA_028453745.1 Agapostemon virescens | reverse complement strand
TAGTTAAAAAGAGTCGTCTTTTACGATCAAAACTAAAAAAAGAAAAGATTTCTGCGGTTAATAATAACGGAGATAAAAATTTTGTTTCCGAAGTTCGTTTCGTTAAAAACCGCAAAGTTTGAGGTTCTGTATCTTTTAAAGAATTTCGAAAATAGAAGAACGATGACTTAAACCGCCCCCTATTTTCGTATAGACTATAAAATATTTCAATTTAAACAAAATCGCTGACTAAAATCGAAACATTATTCCATTTGATTATCGTTAATGTACATCCATTGGAGAACGGGCGGACACGCAATATTTGATTCTAAATTTTCTATTTCTTTCGACAAATCATTAAGTAAAATAAATCGTGAGACAAAGGGTTAACACATATTCGTTGAATTTCATTAACAGTTGTCTTGGTTTCAGGCCTAAGAACGGCACTCACGGTATCGAAAGGGTTGCAAGGGTTTGATCGAGCAGATTGCGCTTTACGAGATGAACGACAGGACACGTGCGTCGACGCAATGGCAGTTTTCGGTGCAGCCTGCGGTTTTATCCTCCCTTGGACAAATGTGTGTTACGGTTGTCAGCAATGTCGATTATGATTTAGCGTGATTTATTCGTATGTCTTTTCACCTCTTTCGTTTCTCCGTGAGTACACAATCGCTTCGACGTTCCGTGTTACAAATATAATTGGTTAATAAGTCTTGGCTTGGTACTCGATCATTACGTTTCACGCATCGCAGTGAACATTAATTACCGGGGACAGATCCGAGGATGGCGAGGCATTTTTTTCGTTACCGTATTTTATTTGTTGAGCGCGGTTTTACAGGCTAATCGAGTTCCCGAAGTTCCCGAAAGTTCCGCGACCGAGACCCGCCGGAATGAATGAACTCTCGGTTGCGTGTCTTTTTCCTTTTCATCGCGTGAACATTCGCCAAGCTGCACTCTTTGCAAGAAACGTAACACGATGTAACACTTCCGGTCGGCCGACGAATCCAACGCACGGATCGTTTCGAAGATGATCGCGAATCTTCGACGCTTGGAACTTAAAACGACAGCTTAAACGTTATAGAACGGTGGAAACCAATCGAAGCGCATGAAACTTTCAGAAAACAGAATTTCTTTACGTCACGTTTTATTCACTTTTTTTGCAACCCCCCTCTCTTTTCTTCTTTATTTTTTCCCCCATTTTTTTTCCTTTTTTTTTTTTTAGTTTGTTTGTTTTTTGGCGATATAGCAGATCATTCGAAGTTATTATTTTATACGGAATCGACGACGAACGATCGGCGAGACCGAGCGTGCCTTTCTACGATAATCTTTGTTTAAAATAGTGGCCATATATACTTCATCTTTTTTTCTGGTTTTTTACAAAACTATATGATTGTTTATGTACCGGTAGGAAACCTCGAAAAATCGTTCGTTAACCTATCTCTTGAGAATTCTTCTTTGTACACGTGAAAATCGTTAGCGTTCTAATTCTCAATCATGTACAATTTAAGTCACCGATATAGGGTAGTATTCTCTTGTATTTGTGTTTCTCCTCTGTATTTTTGTGTGTGTCTGTGTGTGTACGAGCGAGTGTATGACCATTGATCTATTTGCGTATCGATAGAAAAAAGAAAAGATCTCTGAATCTTGATTCACTTTGATCGCGATCGGCGATCCACGCGATTGTGTTATGTTTCGGTTCTTGTTACGAGTTCGAAATTTCGTCCCTATCTGGTTCCGCGGATCTTTCTCTTTAAAATTACGTTCTTGCTAATATACATATTACTCAGCGCATACTTAATTTACATAAACTCTGCAAGCCCAGCTCACCGTCATCAAATGCACTTCTTTTTCTTTTTTTTCCTCTCTCTCTCTCTCTCTCTCTCTTTCTCTCTCGCTCTCTTCCTTTGAAACGTTTACCATTATTTCACGTACGAAATCGCTGCTTATATGTGTAAGTGTATAAGTGTTAATAATTTATCGATAAGAAATATTTAGAAAATCTGTATTCCGTTTCTATAATTACCACAGCACTCAGTAATATACAGGGTGGTCGGTAACCGGTGGTGGAACCGAAAAGGGGGTGATTCCGCGTGAAACCATAAGTCGAAAGTATAGAATAAAATTCAAAGTAGATTTTCTCAAAAACAAAGCCTCAAACGAAAATATTTTATTCTATATTTTCGACTTGTGTTCTCGCGTAGAATCATCCCCTTTTCGCTCGCACCACCGGTTACAGAATACCCTGTATATTCTTCTGGCCGAGAAAATTTCTCGTTAGAAAGCGGCGATTCGACGAACGACACGTCGCATCAGTGCTTCTTCTTTCTTTTTTTTTTTTTTATTTTTATTGCTAATCGTATGCAATTTATATATCGACGGTAGAAGTTCTTCTTTCGCGAGCTCTCGCTGGCGAAACCGAACGACGACTCGTATCGGCGAATATGTTTTATTCATTGTTATCGAACTGACCATATGTACCATGGAAGCTGTACTTGATTAAATCGTTTTTATTCAGAAAATAAAAATATTAGAGAATGGTAGGCCTATATATCCGTTTTAACATTGGCGCTTTTCGCTGAACAATGACAATGGAAAAAGACTAAATTCGAGAAGCGTTGTTCTATCCGGGAAAGCTCTGCTTTACTCCGTTGAGATATCGATAGATTGCCCGATGCAACAAGCGTCAGTGCTAATAAACATACGAAAAAAACGCGTAGTTTGTATATCCTACCGCGATCGAATTGAGAGTTTCGTTTTGTTCGAGAAGAATTCGATCATAAATTCCGATTCGATTATCTATATCGTGCGCGCTCGCGTACGAGGAACAAAAAATCTTACGAGGAACAATACTGAATACCGAATAAAATAATGACAATTATATGGACACGTAAATCTCATTGGCACACGCGATCATAAAACTACCGTTTGATTACTCCCCGTTTTGGTACAAGCCGTTTCTACGTTTCAGCGAATAATTTAATGAAGTCAATTGACCGTGTGCTACGTGCACATGTTTCCTGTTCTTTCGTAATAGTTGGTCCTACTGTGAACGCGTTTCTGTTTCGCAGACATTAAATGATCATCTCCGTTTGCTAAAATAGATCGCATAAGTTAGAAGCAACACGTGAAATTGTGTGCGCGCGCCAGCGCAACCATCTTCGACCGACACACAAATGCGCGAAACCCAGAGGGAATATTCCATTGACGATGCGACGTTTAAAAAAAAAAAAAAACAAAAAAAAAACAAAAAAAAAAAAAAATATTCTATTGAAAATAAAACTTTAAAAAAAAAAAAAAAAAAAAAAAAAAAACAACAAAAAAAAAAACCGTTGAAACAATAACCGCCAACACGAGTCTGTTGATTGGTTTTGAACTGTACATTTCTCTTCTATTTGTGGGCAAAAATGGTTCCACCGTGCAGTTTTATTTCAACTAGCGGACTTTTTTTTTAGTAGTCTGGAGAGTTATGCATATGCATCTGCTTGCATGCATTTATATATACATATATATGTATATGTATATATATACGCGCGACAAGGTGTTACGTGCAATTCTGTATGTTCTGTGTATACATAGTGTGTATGAATATGCGAGCTGCGTGGACGGCGCTACGTGCACCACTCTTCGGTCAGTCAACCATTGACGCGTTAATAGTCAACTTTCGTCAGCATTATTCAGACACTCGTTGTTCCACTGGTATTCTTCAGTTCAACGCGTCTTGCTCACGTCAATATATACCGTTGAATAATCTACAAAACAGAATAGAACATCATTCTCCATCCGGTAAACATTTTCTCATGCAACGTGCCTTCAAAAAGTTCCCTCAATTTTTCTCAGACACACCGAAGCAAGGATCTTTAATTTATCAAGTATATCAAGTAATTGTGATCAATCAAGTAATTTAATTTATCAAGTTATATAGTTACCATTTTCTTCCCCCTGTATTAATTCTATTCTTATGTCCATTCTTCAAAAATTTATTTATACATTTTGATGGCCTACATATAAAGATTCGATTGCGTCTAAATTTTTGTGCTAATTGTGGCCAAACGAAAACTGTGAATTCCAAAGGTTGTCTTTTCCGAAAAGCGAGACAGACGCATGTTCAACGATACCAAGTTTCATTCGCATACTAATCCCGACTATATACTGCGTTTATCCGGGAGCTTTTCGAATACGGTCTACAGAGTCTTCGATGAACGTACTTGCATACAGATGTGCTAGAGTTTGTCTTGGAATAGGAAGAGGTTGTTCGTAGCAGCCACGGCTACGACATTTTCAGATGGATGCCACGCGGTGTGCAGTATCTTCTTATTAAAATCCAGGCAGTCGACGCTAATTTCATCTTTCTTTCGTTTTCCACCGGTACATACCTTTCGAGCAATTTATACGAATAATTAAAAAACAATTACATTACGCGTGTATCATTACATAGTTACACTACGATTCGTTGCACTTTCCACCAATGCCGGAGGCTTTATTATACGAACCTTGCGCGGTTTTAGAAGTGTTCTTGGTCTGGCAATGTCACGCGCTGCTTCCAACGTAAGATCACGCTTGGTTGTACGATCGAATACTCTGAAGAAATTGTTGTAAGAGCCCGTCATGATGGCGGAATCATTGCCGCTCCAACAACACTCGAATTTGTCAAAGATACAATCATTCTCGTATAGCGAACATAACTTTGATCTTAGGTATTCATGTACCTGTAACAATGCAATGTAATCAGTTGTCTGTGATCGTTTAATTCTCTCTTGCAGCCGGCGATTTGAATACTCGATATCAGAACTGTTCACGTACAGGGTAACATTCAACAGGCTTAGTTTCCATTTGCAAGTCCCACACTTTCACACTGAGGTAGTCTCTACTGATCATATATCTTCCTGAATTACTAAGTTTTACATCACTTATACTCGAGATTATCTCCGAGAAAAAACTTCTATTGGTTGGGTCCTCTGGCTCCTCGAACAGCTTACTGTGTTGGTCGCATAGCGCAGCAGATCTCATGTCACAAAGTCTAATTGTTCCTTTGCTACTACTGTATACCAGAATATTACACTCCGCCGGATGAAACTCCGCGGCGGTTATAACTTCTGTTAACTCTTCCATATTAGTTGGCTTAATGTCTACTATATCTGTGTACCGAATGGTTAGGAAAAGCACAGGCGTTTTATACAGTGTACAAAAAGCTCCTAAAACGCTTCAAATATTTTGAGGACCCCTTAGAGAATAGATCTGTAAGATTTCTTACGCAAGTTTTGATAACTTTACCATAGAGCGTTCTCAAGAAAAGTTTTACTCGGTTGCAACTGATTTTTAGAAATATTATTACTATGTGAAAGGTGTAAAATGAAAAGAATTACTACGGTGGCCTTTTTCCCCAATGTTCTAAGCACGTGCTTGGTCTGCCGATTGGTTAATCCAGCACCAACAGTGTACGACAGGTGATCGCGACTAACAAAGGAACAAGAATATAGTACCGAAAAAAAAAGAAAAGAAAAACGGTTACATGAGACTGAAAAAGGATACTATAACTCTGGTCTGTGACCTCAAGATTCCAAAGATTAATTCTGAGGTCATCAGCACTGAGGTATGTCTCCTGATCACTGTTAACGCTTATACTGTTTATATGATAGGTGTGCGCATTGGCAAATATTCTTCTTGGCGATGCTTCCACCATCAACTCCATTGGTCTTATGGTCGGTACCTGTGCGATTTAATGCGTAAACATGAGAGTGCCTCCCTCGGTGGAACGTTTACGACGATTATGAATATATAGTTTACATTGTTGCGCTGTCACTGGCAATGTTATGCGCATATTTGAACTCGACAACCATGTCTCTATTGTAAGTATTTTTGTTAGAAATATTAGGTCGTCTCGTAAGTCGTTTGTCGTTTCTTATTGTGCTCCGTGGAAACAAATATCTGTGTTTCGTTTAAGCGATTTTCTTGCGTTATTCAAAACGTATTCTCTTGGACTAAAATATGTATTCTGAGACAATCGCGTGCTGAATTTGAAAAGAGCAAATGAAACGAAGGTTTATAGAGAAAGAAAACGGCGCAGTTTATGGGACGACCTAATGCAACGCTGCGCGGAGTACTCTACCATTTACATAGCATTTTAGAACGAGAAATGCGACTGTAAATGAACGCATCCTTTTCTTGTATTCAACACTCACCCTTAAGGAAGTGATACATGCCGGATCGCGGATCGTACCGTTGTCTTCCTTCGTGTTATACCCTTCAACTCTCTTATCCCGCTCGCTCACCTTCCACAATTTGATCGTTTTATCATTGGTAGAAAGTAGAAAGTGTGCAGGATTTTTCCTCTTTAGCCACCTAATTTTATTAATTTTTTCTTCTATCTCTAACGATTTCAGGTAATCGAACTCGGGTTCGTGACTCTGGAAGGTGCTGTATACATTGTACTCGCCCCTCCGAGGTATACTGTTTTTACTCTATGGAAACGACAAACAATATTCCTGGATTATCGCACATTCCTGTTTCGTTATCGACATTTTTCGTTCACATTCATCGGAGCCATTCAACTCGATTAGATTCTTTACATCGTGCTCAGCGATTATCTTTAGAACTTTTCTAAAGATAGAGAAATGCAATGTATGTACGAGAGCTGGCAGTAATCCAACGCCACGGTATAAACATAATTTTTATTCAAAGAGCATGTTTCTGTTTATTCGAATACGCAGAAATTAGCATACTCCGGGTGAGCATACAACTTATCGATGCAAAAAAATCTGTTTCATATTCATCCGTACAAGGCCAGAGTTGAAATTGATTTCTGCAAATTTCATTTACAGGTAGAAGCAACGATAACTTACAATGGGGTCTCTTTGAAAAATAACAACCCGCCCTCCTTTGTCCCCCGTCGCCAGGAGATCTCCATCGTGGTTGAATTCTACGCACGAGATTATATCGGCTGAAACAGAACAAACCAACCCACGTTACAAGCTTTATCGTTGGACAAGGCTATCTAATTTGACAAGACCTGAGCTAGTCGAAGATGTAACTTACCTTCGGTGGCATCGTCTTCCAACGTTCCTTTCACCTGCGAGAAACACCACTGTATGTCGCCATTGCCTGCAACAGAAAAACCAGACCGCTGACTATCGAATCGGACAGAATCCAGACTGGTGGCGAATGTGAACTGGGATAGAAGCGGTGTGACTAGCCCCCCGATGAAAGAGAATTAGGTGTCCCGCGTTGATTTTTCCGGTTTACCAGAATGTTTGTATCGAAACACGTCGTATCGCGGAGAGGTTCAAGAACCGATAACGCTCATCGTTCGAGCAACACTGCTCCCGGCGAGCAGAAAAATTTACCGAGTTCGTCGTGTGTGCAGTGGCAAAAAAGCGAAGCGCAAAACTCCGCTCCGAAATTGCAAGTGGAATTTTTGTTCGGCGACCGGGTACACGATCGCCGTTTGAAAAAAAGAGGCCGAAAAGCATTGCGAATCGATACAAAGGATACGACGTTCGCCCCCGAAAATCAGGATAACGAATTATCCTCGCAGGGAAACATGGTGCGAGATAGGCAGGTATGGTACCGCGTGCGTGCACCTGTGGGCCACGGTAACGCATAAACGTGGGGCAGCAGCGGGTTCTACCGGTGGTGGCTGTGTAGCTGGCGAGTAATGGAAAAGCGTGGTCTCTGGGCCGCTTCGAACAAAGAGAAAGAGGAAGAGAGAGAGAGAGAAGAGTGCGTAGGAGCGAGCGAGAGACTAGGAGGAGAAGGAGGAGGAGGGGAAAAGTGCGAAACGGGACCTGTAGAACGGGAGAAAAGGTAAATGCAAGCCTACTTGAAGTTCCGGCGCAATCCATCGTGCTTCTAGGCCGTCGCCACCGCCGCCGCCGTTGCTGTCGCCGTCGCCGTCGCTGTGGCCGGCGACGGGCGCATCTGGCCCCGCGCACGGCAAGTATCCAGAGTGTGGGTACGGGTGATTATATTTGAGGATGCGGAATTGACGAAGAAGAACCCGTTGCGTGTGTACCGAGACCGCTGCGGATATACCCGTGAACCCGTGGATATAGTGTATCTGGGTCAAGGTTCAGGTTGCCGCGGCACAGCGAGGCGGCCAGCAGGAGCGACGCACCGTCCCGTACTTTATCGTGTTCGTATCGTTATGTTCGTCGGTTCGGTTCTCGGTTCTCGGTCCGTATCGTTTCGTTTCGCACCGTTCCTATCGCGTGCGGACAGCAATGCGCACGGGATGCCGAACGGAGCCAGACACACTCTCGCTCTCGCCTTATCACGCTTACTTACCGGCCATCTCGCACATCAGACACTACCGCGGTCAGAGAGATATTTCGCACGCGCGAGCTTACAACTCCCGGTGCGAGGTCCAATATACACCGTGATCTACCACTTCGATCAGAGAGACACACGACACACACGCGCGCGCGGCGCCCCACGCCCTCCACCACGGACCACGGAGAATCCTCACGACTTAACAGGACGCTTCTCCCGAATCGATCCTTGTTCTAGCCTGTCACATATTCGTCCGTCTAACCCGCCATTGAACTGAACGCGTACACCGAGGTTTCAATGGCGGAATTCATGAACGCATAACCGCAGAACACTACTGTGCCATGACGTCACACCGCAGCTAGGTTTCGCTGGCTCCACGGGAACCGCCATCTTGCACGCGAAAACCGAACGCCGCCGATCGACCACGAGCCGGCACGACCGGGGGCGAACCTGTCTGCCCGCGAAATTCAAACCGCTCTTTCGAATCACTGCTACACGCGCTTCCTACGGAGCCGGTTCTCTTCCACTTTTCTACTATTATAAACTATCTCATCATATATTATGATCGATAAGGAATTAGCCTGTGTATTCTAGCTTCGTTTAGCCGATGAAACGTGGACGAGTTCCGTTCAATTAAAAACTTTACGAGACAAAAATCGGTGCAAAAATCGATTTACAGTCAAATTAATTATCGAAGGATATAAAATGAGACGAGCACGTTACCTAAGAGTTCCGTCAGTTTCTCTTGCAAGTCCTCCAGGGAGGAGAACAGGGGCACGTTCCTGGATCGCGCGAAACTCTTCGCCGAGCGAAAGTCGGTCAACGACCGATCCATTTTCGACAAGGCTGAACCGGCACCGACTCGAAAACAGCTCGTTATCCTTTTTCGATTTCTGGCCGTGACCTCCGAACGAAGTATCGCACGATGCGTCGCCGATCCGCAGAATACGTGACTCGCCTCGAGCGCGTTCGAACGTCGAAAAGTCTCATTGTTTCGCTTCGAACAGATCCCGCCGATACCTTCTCGATACGGACCCGACGTCCGGCGAGCATTCAACGTCAACCCTTTCGGCGGTGAATGCCTTCGATAAACGGATCCCGAGCATTCTTCTATTTCGCCGTTGAACGCGTACTTTTATCGCGCCGGGTGAAACAAGTTTCAGAATTGAACGCCATTTACAAAGCGCTCGATCGAAATTAGTTGTTAGACCTTTCGCGGTCGAAGCTATTTTAACACTAGGTTTACGGGACCCGTCAATTTGACGGAATTCAAACTTTGCAATGAAATATCTCGAAAACCGCTGGATCGATTTCAACCGTTTTGCATCGTAAATTAATCATTTCTTCCAAAGAATTTATACACACAGTTTTATTTTCCTAAGCCTTCTACTTTTTCAGGGACCCTTCAAATTGACGGGTACGCTTATCTCGAAAATAATCCTTATATTTTCGCTTCGTTCGCCACATTATTCATCCAGTAGGAAATACAAGAGTGAAAGCAATGTCTTTATGTTCTCCGTTACCAATTAACCCTTTGCGGTCGTAGCAATTTTAATTCCAAAATTAAAACATTTCAATATTGTTAAATAAATTCGCCGCAATAATTCAGACGCTTGTGGCGTCCGACAACCCTTCATTAACAATTAACCCTTTGCGGTCGTAGCAATTTTAATTCCAAAATTAAAACATTGCAACATTGTTAAATAAATTCGCCGCAATAATTTAGACACTCTTGTTGTCCGACAACCCTTCGTCAACGGTTAACCCTTTGCGGTCGAAACCATTTTAATTCCCAAATTAAA
>JAQQRL010000592.1:0-10056 GCA_028453745.1 Agapostemon virescens | reverse complement strand
TTCTAGAGTCTCTGCACTATTTACCAAGATCTCAACCCTTTTGCAAAGCCCACTCAATATTTCCAAAGGCTCTAAAATTGATTTGTAAACTCTGAAATTGCTCCTGGATTTTTTACACTGTTTACTATAGCCTCAAAAAATGTTTGCAAAGCTTATTAAAATTTTTCAAAACATTATCAAATTCTTTACAAGGCTACCCAATATTCCCAAAGGCTCTAAAACTTGTCTGCAGTTTGGAAGCCTTCCTAATATTTCCAAAGGCTCTACAATTTATCTGTAGACTCTAAAACCTTTCCAGAGTCTCTGCACTATTTACCAAGGTCTCAACACTTTTTTCATAATCCACCCAATATTTCCAAAGACTCTAAAATTGATCTTTAGACTCTAAAATCGCTCCTGGTCTTTTTACACTGTTCACTATGGCCCCAAAAATGTTTGCAAAGCTTATTCAAATTTGTCAACACATTATCCAATTCTTTCTAAGCCTACCCAACATTCCCAAATGCTCTAAAACTTGTCTGCAGGCTCTAAAACATTTCTAGAGCCTTTACACCACCTACCAAGGCCCCAAAATATATTTAAATCCAATTGTTGCAAAGACTATTAGATTTATTAAAATTCTCAAAATTCTTTCTGAATGCTATACAATTTATTCAAAGGCTCTGAAACGTATCACGCCAAAATGCACGATAAAAGTTTAAAATTACATCACACCGTCGACACCAATATCCCACAAATAACCATAAAGGTTCCACAACCATAAAATGGCAGCAATTATCGTTTCGGCTCCCGTTCTGGAGTCGTCGCGTTGATTCGACTACCGTAAAAAAAGCAGCGTTTCGGTAAACAAAAAATAAACAATTCGAGCTGAACCGAAGAAGAGGAAGACGATCTTACGGGACCAGGTAATAAAATCGAGCTGGTTTCGCGGCTCTAAAAATGTATCCGACGTCCCAAAAGAGTTTAACGAATCCTTGTGCACGCCGCGGACCATTAGCCCGTTTCGCGATTCGGCCTGCGACGTGTCTCGTGTTGCGAAAAAAAAAGAACGGAGAAAAAAAGAACAAAGGAGGAAGGGTGGGGGAACACTTTACAGCTTCTCCTACCGGTGGCTCGCATACAGGGTGTCAAGAAAGTACTCGGAAGCTCTTTAGATAGGAATAACTTCCAGAAAATCCATTCCAACGATTTGACTCTTTTTGAGCAATTCGATAATTTCGAAAAAATTCTGAACAATGTGTTTCAGTGTCTGTGAAGTGTGTGATTTTTTTCAGAATTTTATCGTGCGAGGCACACGCTGGAATTATAGCTATGAGCACCCCATCACTGATGTGCATCAATTTTATTAAACCTCCCCCTGTTTTTAATTTGTTACATCCATAATTATACACTAAAAAATTTCAAAAAATTCTGGAATGTGTGTTTATGTAATTATTACTTACATGATTTTTTTCAGAATTTTAGCATGCAAGAAACTCGAAGCAATCCTAACACAGACCATCCCATATCAATTTTGTTAAACCTTTCACTTTTTTATTTGTTATCTCCATAATTATAGTCAGAAAAATCTGAAAAAATTCTATAGTATGTGTTTAAATAGCTGCTATGTGTGTGATTTTTTTTAGAATTTTACCACGTCACAAGCACAGAGCAACCCTAACAAAGTGCAGCCCATAACTGATGAACATCAATTTTATCAAGCCTTCCACTATGGTTTTTATTTTGTTACGACCATAATTATAAACTAAAAAATCTGAAAAAATCTTGCAACGTTGTTCAAAGTTAGTTTGAGTATTTCGTGGCTCGTTGTGTATCGCGGACAACGTCTACCGGAATTTAAAAATATACTGAGCGCGCTCTCTCGACTTTCGCAGATCCGATCGGGGTCGACGACCCCGGGGGTCCGATCGATCGCGATCCACGGATCATGGCGGTGATCGACGATCGATCGAGGGACCACGATCTGGTCACGCGACACGCCGAGGTCATCCAGCCGATTACGCGAACGTTCCTCGTTTCATTTCGTTTCATTGCGAACTCTCCTCGGTTACGACTGTGATTTCCTGAATAAACTGCACGGCCGAACCCGAGCTAAGATAACCGAATCGGACGATCTCCGGAGAACCAAGATAGCTCATCTTTTTTTTGGTGATTAGTATGGGGTATGTAGCTAGAGTGGGGCCCGCCGGTTTTTGCCCTGAGTCACTATGGAAACATCAGCTTTGCTAATGAGATTATGTAAGATGCATTTTTGCGAACATTCCCGCAGGCTTGGAATTTTTTGCGGATGAAACGGTTGAGCGAAAAATTGCAAAAAATTTCTGAGTGTGGATATGGATGACTGATATGTGTAGACATTTTTTGGAATTTTTTTGTTTGCGTCATATAAGGAAAACAAATTGATTACTGATAGCAAGGCGATATATGGTTCTTCGAATATTCTCGCGTTTTTATTGTTCTACGACTGAAATTATAGTCTGAAAAATCTGAAAAAAATCCATAATGTCTATTTAAGTGGCTGTTAGGCGGTAGATTTTTTCCAGGATTTCTAATTGCCAGGAAGATTGAAAAAATAGATCGACTCGCGATAATTCTGTTGTTTGTCTTAACTCGAGGTAATGTAACTCTTTAAATTGTTTCGCTATTTTAATTTAGCATGTCTAGGATTCTGGTACAAAAAATCGCAAAAAATTCCACAGTGTGCGTGCACGCGACAGTTACACGTATAATTTTTTTCAAAATTATCGCATGCAAGAAATATCGAGAAACCGAATCTGATTATGGCTGAATACCTGAGAGATACACGTTTTACCGAATCGTGTCATATTTGCAATTTTGTATGCGTAGAATTACAAACTGGCAACTCGGAAAAAATTTCATAATTTGCGTCTAGGAGACTTTTAAATGTCGAAGTTTTTTCAGAATTTTGCTACGTCATGAACATTGCGAAATCGAATCGAAGCCTAATAACTGAAATATGATACATTTTATCAAACTTCCCCTGTTTTCAATTCGTTACGTCCATAATCGTAAACAAAAAAATCTGAAAAAATTCCAGAACATGTGTTCATGTAATTATCACGAGTGTGATTTTTTTCAGAATTTTATCGTCTGAGGAACACACCGCAATTCTATCAACAAGCACCCCATAACCGATATACCATGTATCAACTTTACTAAACCTTATCGTCCATTTAATTTATTATATTCATAATTATAATCTAAAAAATCTGAAAAAATTCCAAAAGGTGTATATATGTTGTTACCACATATATGATTTTTTTCAGAATTTTACTATGTCATAAACACGCTATTCTAACATGGACCACCCCATAATAACTGATGTGCATCAATTGTGGTAAACATTATCCTGAATTTAATTTGTTATATCCACAATTATGAACTAAAAAATCTGAAAAAATTCTGATAGGTATATTTCGATGGTCTTAGTTTTTCTGATTTTTTTCAGAATTTTCCTATGCCCCACGTTACAGAATTAAAAGAAATTCGACCGTAGGTAATTTCGCAGTGTTTTCGAGTCTATAAAAGGAACATCGTCACGATTTGAGCCATGCTTGAATCATCCTTCGTCAGACTTATCGAAGATCGCGAGTTCGTTGCCACGTTCAAAGGCGGCGGCTCTCCCTGTTCTCTCTCTCTTTCTTTCTCGCTCTCTCTCCTGACGATTTATCGTAGATCGTAAAAGCCAGCGCACACTGCGGATCGATGCCCGTAAAATTAGACGAAGAATCGTCGAGAGTGGCCGCGGATCGTAGAGTTAAAAATATTGGACGGCGATACTCATTGCGCAACTACATTGGGAAACATGTGATAACGCTGATCGAATGATCCTAAAAGCACGTGTGTTCGGTGCAAAATCAACAATCAAAAAGTTTTTGCAATTTACAAAAAAGTAGCATTTAAGTACGATTAAAAAGTCTGATATGCGTTTATTATCTCATGAAAACGACACAAGTGAATCTATTTAAATCTTGCACAATTTTTATTACATATTTCCAAAAATGTTCGAGTTCATTCGAGAAAACGATTCTTAAGAGTTTTCCAAGAAACTTTTTCCTTTGCGAAAACGTTCTTCGTGGCTTCGTTAAGGAGTTATTAACGCAAAACGCGGACCAATCAGCGCGCGCCGAGCCAGGCACCGCCCGCTGCAGCTGCGCTGCGATTGGCCCGTGTTTTTCGCTAATAACTCCTTAACGGAAACGCGGAGAACATTTTCGCAAAGGAAAAAGTTTCTCGGAGTAACCTCAGGAATCAATCTGCACACTAAATAAATATTTGTTGTTATTTTTATAAAATAATGTAGAATAGTCACTTCTAGTGCTCCGTAAATCTTGTGTTAACATTTCTGTCGTCGAATAGTCGGCGTTGTCAAAGTTTGTTTGCTGTTAATCGTTGCTTGTCGAGGTTTATTAAAAATAATTGCCAGCAAATCAATTAGTAACAATTTTGCAAAGCGCATGGGCGAGAAGCTCCAGTTATAGCAAATGCATCCGATCGGTGGCGGTCGTTAGTCAACGTCACGATAACAGCAATACGTCGACCTAAATCGACCGAAGGAATGCAGGTTCATCCAGCGATTCGATTCGATTCGATTCCATTCGATTCGCGTGCGGTCAGAGCGCACGATGTGTCAACGACTTAGACGCCTGTTGCGTCGATCAGACCCGCACCGACTCGCATAACTTTCTTCACTTTTGCTCGTCGAAATACTATTAAAAATAAAGCTACAATTTTTATCTATTATTTATGACAATCAACACGACAGTCAACAATATATTTATACAGAGTGCCCCGATAATGTCCGTGAACGAGATGCTTCATTACGTCATTTGAAGCAACTTTTTCCTTTGCGAAAAATTTCTACGTCGCTTCGTTAAGAAGTTATTAATGAAAAGCGTGGACCAATCAGAACGTGCCAAGGGCCGATAGAATTCGGCTCGACCAATGCCAACGCCGCGCTCAACAGGACCCTCCCGCCCAACAACAGTAACGGCCTAACGCCATCCGTACTCTGTAGTTTCATTTTTAATTGGCCCCCATTTTTCTTTTCTAACTAAATAATTTTAGTTATAAAAACTAAAAGCTATAAACTAAATTTTATAACAATTGTTTATGTGATATGTGGTACAGTTCGTGGTTAAGAGGGAGTCTATTGTATTGTGAAAAATTCGAACTTCGTATCAAACACAGAGTGACAGCGTCGATCACAATTCAAGATCAAAATATTCTTGCACTTGATTGCTAATTGAACACCGAGAGGATAAACTAGTCACTGTAAACTTCCATGAACATAATCGTGATAAACATGATTTATGACACTTCAACTAATAATTCGGTACACTCGAGAATATCTTCCAACAAGTAGATCTTACTCAATACTTTCACTATTAATCTAATAATTTACAAAAATTCGTAGATGTTAAAATACTGCACTGAATGAAATAAAATTTTAGCATTGAGTTGTATGACACAACATCATAATTTCGTAACCCTTTCTAAATCAATGTCTTCAAAAAACAGGAAGTTTGCACTTTAACTATTAACCTAGCAGTTTTAAATATTCCATAAATAAACAACTTATTAAATGTTATAAAGATGGAAGAGTTGAGATGTATGACACAACATGCGGCATCACAATTTTCTAACCTCTTCTGAAGACATTTTCTTCAAAGAATGAAAGCTTGCACTGTAACTAACCTAGCAATTGAATGAATTCAAAATTAAAATAATCCAATGACAAAAATAAGAATTGAAAAGTTGTCTCCTATGACACAACAAGTAGCATCACAATTTTATAACCTCTGTTAAAGACATTGTCTTTAAAAAATTGAGGCTTGCACTGTAACTAACCTAGCAATAAAAACAATTCAAAATTAAAATAATCCATTGACAGAAATAAGTATTGAAAACTCAACTCGTGTGACACAACAAGTAGCATCACAATTTTAGAACGTCTCCTAAAACCGTATCCTCCGTAGGCCAGCTCTGGCAAGTGTCTAAATCCCGACGGACAGGAGGATCATAATTCCCGAGCGAAAATCTCTCGACGAAGAAAACACCGATCGAACTCGGTCATCGACGGAGAGCAACGTCGCGAACGATAAACGCCATTGTTGCACACCTATTATTAACTGTTTCGGTGCACGTTGGCCTTGCATCGCGCTCGTTCCCGATAGACCTGTTGGCCGTACTCCACCGAGAGATCGGACCGATCTTCCGGCTTCCACGCTCTTCGTTCGATCCTCGCGATTCTCCAAATTTTCACTTTCATCCTAACCCCACTATCCTCGCTCCACCGAGTAAACCCGCCGTTAAAATAATTCCCATACACCGTTCTCTATCGATACACGTCATTCGTGGCTATCTTCCGAGCACACGAATCTCGGTTTTCCATACTATTAATTTGGTAACATTGCTTGGTTAGAAACTTCGCACACGTTCGATGCGTTTAAACCCATCGCGCATCGAGCTTGTACGGTTTAATCATAAATCACGGCTTCTTAATAGTTATCCGAAATACTCTGTTGCATATCGTCTGTCTCTCGGCTCGACTAACCGTTTGGTACTGCCAGTCAAAAGTTGCGACCCGTTGGATCCGGGGCTCCCCGTGATCGCGATCGCGATCTAGATAGCCGTGTAATGGCCGCGCATAACCATCCAGATCAGAGGAGCGACGCGGATGATCGCGCGGTTACGATTCGTTCGTAACTGCTCGTTCGGAAACTGACGACGAGACACCGAGAACGAGAGACGACCACGGCGACAATGACGATATGGACGGTGCATCCGCGGACCCGAGGATGATCACTGAGGGCCGAGCCAAACCCGTGGCGAAACTTGAATCGCTCGCTTGTCACCGCGCGATCCTCCTCCCCCTACTCCTTCCTCTTCTCGTCCATGCTCCTGTCTCCGTCCTTCTCCAACCTGTGCGCTATAACGTCGGCCCGACTCGGCCCGGCCCGGCTCGAGTCCGAACACGAGCGTGGTGCACGCTGGCCGGCCGTTCTTATGCCTGATCCACATTGCTTCTCACTGACCGCATCTTCATTCGATTTTTCGTACTGACCAGTCCAATATTATTCCACTGTTATTTATTATGTTTATCTGTGCAGACTTGTGAACAAATTAATTAATCAAATTGTTTATTATTTGAATATAATGTGGGACCCCCCCAGAGTAAATAGGTGCTAGAAATTAGTAAAGGTGGGGAGGGAGCACGGTAGCTCAGTGCGGTAGTCTACCGGCTACCAACAGAAAGTCCTGGGTTCGATTCCCGGTTCCGTCCCCCCTCGGTTTTTCTATACTATTCTCTTAATAATTTAGAGATTTTCATTATGTTAAATTATTTCTTATTACGAGTATCATTGTGTATGCCTTGGGGGGGAATTAATAAGCGAAGATTTTTAGATTATTTAAAAAATAAAGTCAATAAATTAATCCTTTGAGGCACAGAATCTTAGAAAATTAAATTTGCATCGTGTAAGTCGCAAGTGTGTAAAATAAATGTGGGATCGGGACCCCCTCAAACTAAATACAAGTTAGGAGATTAGGAATAGAGGGAGGGCTCTCCCGTGGATCTTTCCTGAGATCCTACATAAATTATAATAATAAATTATTATTATAAATTAAAATAATAAAATTATAAGTTAAAATATAATAAAGTCTACATAATAAACAAATGTAGAAAAAATATATAATAATATTTAAGAATAGCTCACGTGAATATAGTAACCAAATGGGTATTAAAAAAGGGTATATATGCATCGTAGAAAATGTTTCAGGAGCGCCCAAAAATGCGGACCTTGGAAGCCCGGTTGAGCGACTAAGAGTGTGTCGTGTACGCAATGTGTTAATACCACCGGTGCCTCTCAAAGAGAGTCAATAGTTTGACGCACTTGAAGAAGATAGTACCGTTATATATTGTTTGGAGTTAATTTTAAATATTTATTTAAGAATGAAAGCACGTTATACTCGATAGGAAGTATATCCCCCCTGGTCAGCTGGTGAAGAGGATCAGTGTGAAACAGGCATAAGCGCTGGGGTTCCACAGCATCTGTGCGATCCCTCTCCTCATCCTCGTCGTCATGCTTGTTCTCTCCTTCTTCTTCTTCTGCTACACGCCGCGGTTACTGTGCGTGCGAGGTGGCACGCGCGTAATCAGTCAGCGCCGTGTTCGCTCGCGTTCAACCGAGTTGAAATGTGTGTCACGCGGCGAGCTTCGTTGATCCAAGGATCCTGCAGCCGATCCGCTTCCGTGATACAGATTCATGGATTTCCTTAACCCTTTGCACTCCGAGCAATTTTAATTCCAAAATTGAGATATTCTTTTCACATAGAATTGATGGATTCTACATGGTTCATTTCCATTTTGTGTATACTGAATTTATTATTTATTATTGTTCATACGTGCAGCGCTTTTTATCGATTTCTTAAAGTGAAAAATATAATAATGCAATTGTCGTTTTGAA
Organism: Agapostemon virescens; assembly: GCA_028453745.1. Lineage (NCBI taxonomy): Eukaryota > Metazoa > Arthropoda > Insecta > Hymenoptera > Halictidae > Agapostemon > Agapostemon virescens. The sequence continues at coordinate 1,567 of JAQQRL010000592.1, read as the reverse complement.
TAATAATATGGCAATTTTTGGTGGCGCCTCAGAGGAGCCATTGGAGTGCTAAGGGTTACACTCTTTGAGGCACGGTGGTGTATTAACCCTTTCGAAGCAATTCCATTCGAAAATCGAAACAATATTTTTATTTATAATAGCTCCATTGCACATAGTTTATTTCCTTTCATATATGTGAAATTAATGACTAAATATGAATTTAGTGGCTTCACAAAATGTTTGTATCCCGTACTTAATTTTGAAAGCTCCACTTAATTTTTTAGGCTTCACTTAATTCTTGAAGTTCGGCTTAATTTTTTAGGCTCGATTTAATACTTGAAGCGTAATTTAATTTTTGAAGTTCGATTTAATTCATGAAGCTCCAACTTCATGTTTTAGTCTTGACTTAATTCTCGAAGTTCTTCTTAAGTCTTGAAGTTCGATTTAATTCTTGAAGTTCCGTCTTCATGTTTTACCATAGTCTTGACCTGAATCCTTGAACTTCGGCTTAATTCTTGAAGTTCGATTTAATTCTTGAGGTTGAATTTAATTCTTGAAATTCGACTTAATGTTTTAGGCTTGACTTAATTCTTGAAGTTCGACTTCATGTTTTAAGCTTCACTTAATACTTGAAGTGTAATTTAATTCTTGAAGTTCGGCGTAATTCTTGAAGTTCGACTTCATGTTTTAGACTTGACTTAATACTTGAAGTGTAATTTAATTCTTGAAGTTCAAGTTAATGTTTTAGGCTTGGCTTAATTCTTGAAGTTCGACTTAACGTTTTAGGCTTGACTCAATTCCTGAAGTTCGACTTCATGTTTTAGGCTTGACTTAATACTTGAAGTGTAATTTAATTTTTGAAGTTTGACTTAATGTTTTACACTTCACTTAATCGTTAAGACTTAATCTTACAATATTTAACATAATTTTTTTGTCATGCCCAGCTCAATCTTTCTTACACTTGACTTAACCATTAGGCCTAACTCAATTCATGACGCCACATTAAATCCATTAAGCTTTCTACAATTCTTAAAGCTTACTTTCAATAATTAAATTCTATGAAACTTTTTAAACTGACTAAACTCAAATCGTAGAGATTAATTAACATAAACAAATTGGACAAAAGGCGAGAAAAATGGTCGGTGGGAAAGGATAGAAAAATCCGAAGAGACGTGTAACGATATGCGAAGTTGTACCGAATGTGATCCGATTCGAACCGATTCGGTCCGAATCGAAAGGTTAGTGTCGCGATCTACGAGAGATCGTCCTTGTAATCGGATCGAGATTAAAGCACAGCCCCGTTCGTCGAGGCGCATCCCGCGTCTCGCGCTTGATTATTTTGAGAATCGGCACGCGGTCGTCGCGTATAGTGACGTTCGAGAAATACTTTGATCGAGTCTGGCTCGCGCGGGATCGCGAGCCTTTTCCCCGCCCACAGATCTGTCCATCAAATCTGCAATAAACTATGGTACTATGGTTCTATCGTTCGTAATTCACCGGAAAATATTCCTGAAGCTGAAGCTCGATCCGAAAACCGCTGCAGCTATATTTGTTGGGCGGGAAAAATGCAACCGATCGAAGAATACAT
>JAQQRL010000591.1:0-10062 GCA_028453745.1 Agapostemon virescens | reverse complement strand
AACGCAATATTGACACGTCGCTCGCATAAAAATTCAGAAAGTTAGCTAGGATACCAAGAATAACGTATGCAAAACACCAGCGCCGAAGGCTTCATACTTGTCCCATAAAAAAAATTTCCAAAAGTCGTCTCGAATTCAAAGGGAACATCGGATAGGGGACGTACGGAAATGTCGGTGGGAAAAACCGACAAAGTGCTCGCGTGCTTGCCGTAAACTTGGCCTGAACTTGGGTGTCCAAAGTTCGTGGTGTGAGGGAAGCGTTGGAAATCAGCGAAAACGGAGGATCGAGGATCAACACGGAGGAAACTCGGAGCCGGCGTATTTTACAGAAATGGATCGTTTCGTGGGGACGTGACATCCCACGAATCCGTGGCAACCGGTTCGTTGCTCCGGCTTGCCGCCAATGGTGCTAAAAATGTCACGACACTTAAATTATTCTCAGCCAATCGGGCCGGCGGTCTGTAGGTACCTGTTGAAGCTCTCGTAGGACGACGATCCCGGTGTCTGCGAAACAATGCACTCGAGTTGCGACGCGACTAAACCCGCGCGCACGTGTTTCCCCTTCGGTCTTCTAAAACGATTAGCGACGCGCTGCTCCAAATAGTAAACAAACGGTATTGTTAACAGAAAACAGTTCTGGAATGTTGTTATTTCTCGTATGCGTTGCTGTCGTTTAAACAAATTTTTCTAGGTCATCTTGGTCTTTCGTCGAGGTGAAATTGTTCGATGAGGAAAACGAAGTTCGTTCTTTGCAATCCTTCGCTGTGGATGAGATGCTGCAACTCTGAGGAAAATCATTTTTTTGGCATACAAAAATTTTCAGGCATTCTTCAACCATTGGTAAAGAAGCTTGCAAATTTTCAAATCAATATGACCATTTTTATTGTTTATGAAAATTGTCATAGGTTACCTTAAGTTTCTACATTGTTTGTGTTCTTCAATTCCGAATAGGGTGCTGTAATTTTGAAGAAAATCATTTTTTTGGCAAACAAAAATTTGTACGCATTCTTCAACCATTGGTAAAGAAACTTGTAAATTTTCAAGTCGATATGCTCATTGTTATTGTTTATGAAAATTGCTATAGTTTACCTTAAGTTTCTACATTGTTTGTGTTCTTCAATTTCGAATAGGGTGCTGTAATTTTGAAGAAAATCATTTTTTTGGCAAACAAAAATTTGTACGCATTCTTCAACCATTGGCAAAGGAGCTTGTAAATTTTCAAATCGATATGCTCATTGTTATTGTTTATGAAAATTGTCATAGATTACCTTAAGTTTCTCCATTCGTTGCATTCTTCATTCAAAATCAATGCATTCAATTAATTCTCTAAATTCTTCAAACATTGTCAAATCATTCATTCAATTCATTAAAAAATTTCTGTAAGTTCTTCAAACGTTGTCAAATAATCTCGCAAAATTTAAAACCAATCAGATCATTGAAACAACACCAAAAAAAATTCCCGAATGAAACTTAAATCTCCAATGATAAGCGCCACAATCAAACGAAACTAGCTTCGCTCATAACGCCTGTAATTTAAAAAGAAAAACCCTTAGCCCAGCACGAAAAAAATTCTACAAATTCTTGTCACATTGCCGCACGATTGAACAAAATTTCTGACCTGCGTATTCGCTATTGTCATCGGGAAAAATTCTCGAGGGTAGAATTTTCAATCGCTGAACAAGAAAGCGTTGCCGAAGCGTCATCGAATGACGGTGGCGGGTTCCCCAGCGTAATGAGCGTTGAAGCGCATTGAAAAAAGCGGGAATGATGGGAGGCATCGATTGGTCGGAGGGCATCGAGCTAACAGAGGGCAGGGAGCATCGTTTCACGGGTTTTTCAGTGGGAATATGGGGCAGCGGCCCTTGTCAGTTCGAATCGCCCCGGGGACGGGTGGAAATAAAAGGGAGAGAGCGGAGAGAGTGGCAGAAAGTGAGAGAAAGAGAGAGTGAGAGAGGGAGAGAGAATGGTCGAGCAGGCGACCATTTGAATGACGGTAACGGCTGACGTTTCGTTAGCAAACAATTCCTCGGGAGATCGGTTCGTCCTCGTGATTATCATCCTGGCCCGTCTTCCAGGTGAATTCGTTCGCTGGGAATTGCGTCCCGCCGCCGGAAACATCCGTAATATTCGGCCAGCATTGTCTGCGAAAGTTCGTTGGGTATCGCGTTCGACTATAACGGCCTTACGCTGCGTGTCCACTCGGCAATTCGATCCGAAAGTTCGAATCTCTGGCGAAAGAACCGGCGCTAAGCTAGAAATCAATTCCAGCAGCTAGATTCGCCGAGACTGTAATTATTTGGCAAGTTGGAGTTCGGTGATAAAGTGTAGACGCAGCCAAAGTATGGTGACAAATACTCTCGGGTCTGTCGGGGGTGAAATTTTGCAAAGTCAAATTTGAAATGCATACGTTGTACGAGTTATGGAAGAGGCGCCTTGAGGCTCCTGCGCACTGGAACTACTTTATGCTGAGTTACGCTCGGTATACACTTGGGAAATCGATGATAAGGTCCTTCAAATATTGGTTCGTAGTTTTGTAGGTATAGGAAGTTTCGGAGGAACTGTATTTTAGCATTTTAACGATTTAATTCGTTGATGGGTTAATGGTCGTGTGGAGAGTCAGCTTAAGGCTGGAGTTCGTAGTGGTTTTGCAGTGTAACAGTTCTTCTTTCTCTGAGATGAATAACTACATGGACTCAATTAAAATCAATATGTGCTACGTTTAAAAATGCACCTCGATGGTTGTCCTCCAATGGAGACGTAGCTTAACATCATTAAATGCAATTGTAACTTCACTTTGAAGAGTTCTTCTTTCTCTGAGATGAATAGTAGCTAGGATTCAATTAAAATGAATATGTGCAACGTTTAAAAATGCACCTCGATGGTCGTCCTCCAGTGGAGACGTAGCCTAACATCGTCAGACCCAATTTAAAGTTACTTGTAACAGTTCTTCTTTCTCTGAGATGAATAACTGCATGGACTCAATTAAAATCAATATCTGCAACGTTTAAAAATGCACCTCGATGGTTGTCCTCGAGTGGAGACGTAGCTTAACATCGTCAAATGCAGTCGTAACTTTATTTCGAAGAGTTCTGCTTTCTCTGAGATGAATAGCAGCTAGGATTCAATTAAAATGAATGTGTGCAACGTCTAAGAATGTACCTCGATGGTCGTCCTCCAGTGGAGACGTAGCCTAACATCGTCAAATACAATCGTAGCTATTCTTTTAAGAGTTCTTTCTTCTTTGACACAAATAATAGCAAGGATGCAATTAAAATCAATGCATGGAACGTCGTAGTTTGTACATCGCAGGTCCTCGAGTGGAGACGTAGCCTAACACCGTCCAATCCAGGCACTAACGTAATAACAGATAACCCAGACGGACTAAGAGCTTCTTCTCGCGTGTCTCTGACGTAAATCACGCGAGGATTTACAGAGAAGGTTGAAGTACCGTAATTGTTTGATCATTTGCCGTGTATTCACTTGAAAGGAGTCGAGTAGCATTATAAATTTTCGGTTGAACGGACTAGGCCAGGATCCGCTGGCAGCTAGCTCGACAGAGGAATCAAGTACCGATCGAATTCCTCTATTCAGTTTCAGCGAAGGGTTTCCACTGGAAATGTTGTTTCAGAGCGGCGTTTGCAGATCGCTGGCCCATGTTCGATCTACTGCGGTTTCCCATGTCCCTTTTTTTTCGAAATTCGGGTTTCAACGGCGTTTGAATACCATCAATTATCGATCCGCCAGGTGAAATGGCCGAGTCAACGATGGCCTCCATCAAATAATTCACTCGTGTAATCCGAAGATTTTTTAGTCAATCGCGAACTAGCAGAAATCCGGACGCGCCTTCGATAAGCAGCAGTCTCATGTTCGTAGAACAATTGTTTAACAAAATATTAGGTTCACTTAATACCAAACCTACCATAGGGGGTTAAGTAACCCTTTCCAGATTTTCTATTTTAGAATTTTACTGACAGTTATAGAACTGTCTTCGCAGAAATCGATTCGATGGATTTTTCTATTCCGACATACGTTGAAATAAAAATTTCACAAAATCCAAATTAATTAGTTCTTGTCACTTTTACAGGATATTACTATTATACTATTTTACTATTATATATTGTTACCTAGGTGTATTTATAAAAATTTAGTTACGTAATTTTTGGGAGAACCAAGAGCTTGCTGTTACACAATTTTCAGCAAACATGGAGAGAGACTTCTATGGGGAATAAGGGATTCAATTGTCGAATTCGGATAAGCATAGGTTGGCGATATAGATTTCGGCTCCTGGAATTCGCGTAGTGTACATTGTTTCGGTTCGGCGATTATTTGTGGCCCTTTGGGGCTTGTTCCGGTCGCTAACAAGGATCACTCGGGACTCGAGGTTAAGTGTTTAACGGAATATGGATGTTGCGAGCAAGAGCCTGTGATCGTTACAGGAAACGTTCACGTGCAGCACATCCCTGATCCATCCACCTCTCTCCGATAAAAAAAATCGCAGGTAAATCTGTGTACAGTTGCCACATAAATTAAAAGTACAAGCTACAAAATTACACAATGTCTTTTACAATTCTCGAATATATTCCTGACAATTTGAAATAGAAATTATAATGAATAGGTTACACGGAAAGGAGAAGAAACTCTTCCTTTTCTAAGATCAATAACCAAGCCACATATCTAAGAATGCATCTTGGTCGTTGTTTTCAAGTGGAGACGTAGCCTAACATCGTCAAATCTAATTACAACGTTAGTTTTCACAGGTTTTCCTTATCTGACATGACTAACAGAAGGATAAAATTAAAGGCACAACTACAACGTTTAAGAATGAACATCGATTGTTGATCTCAAGTGGAAACGTAGCCTAACATTGTCAAATTTAATCGTTCCACGTTGCTTGTAAAAGTTCCTTCCTCTTCTGAGATGAATGGCAGCAAGGATTCGATTAAAAGGAATGTATGCAGCGTCTAGGAATGAACCTCAGTAGTTGTCCTCAAGTGGAGACGTAGCCTAACATCGTCAAACCCAATTTTAAAGTTACTTGTAACAGTTCTTCCTTATCAGAATGAATAACAGCAAGCACTCAAAATCAATTCATACAACGTCTACGAATGAACCTCAGTAATTGTCCTCAAATGGAGACGTAGCCCAACATCGTCAAATTCAAACGTAACCTCACTTTTAAAGTCCTTCCTCCCCCGAGATAAATATCAGCAATTTCCTACGAGAGAGTCTTCGACACCGAATAAATAACCAAATAATAAGTTTATCTGGCGATTGATAGGTTTAACAAGACGAAATTTGTTTCTTTCCATTTTCCGTCGGCTCGTTAACGCGGACTGCGAGTCGCGAAAATTCCCAAAACGTGCGCGAATCAGCGCCTGCAGAAATCTCGCAAAAATCGCGGCCCGATCGATCCGCTGTTAACTGAATTTTTTTGTCAACGAGGCTTGCGAACCGTCGACGTGGCCGAAAATCCGGTATCGACGTTACCGAAATGTCAATCGCCTCCCCTTTGGCTGGCGGCCACAGTTTCTCCCATGAATTGCGGCCTGCCCCCGGATTAATTACTTGGTTACGCGATTAATTAATCCGGCCGTTCTTGCGTGACGTTAGCCGGGCTTCCTTTGTTTCCATATCTGGCCGCTTGTTTTATCCGGCTATCGGCCGTTCGGCAAACAACGAGGATCGATGGAAAATATTTGCGCCAATTAAATGGGACATCGTGTTTAAGGGGAGGCCCAGGGATCCTCCATCCTCGAAAATCGATGGATCCCATGCTCTATTACATAGGAATATATTGCAAACTACAACGAGACGCTCATGCTAAACGAAATTCATTCTACTAAAATTTTACATTACAAAATAAATTAATTATCTAATTCTTTAACTCGATTTCAACGTTCTACAGCGGAACAAAAATTGTCTAACTCAATTGCAATATTCTCGAACAAGATAAAAATTATCTCACCTCGATTGCAAAGTTCTAGAGCAGAATAAAAATTGTCTAACCCTATTACAACATTCTAGAGCAGAATAATAATTCTCCAACTCGACTGCAACGTACTGGAACAAAGTAAAAATTGTCTAACCGCGATTGCAACGTTTCAGAACAAAATAAAAATTCTCTAACTTGATTACAATGTTCTAGAGCAGAATAAAAATTGTCTAACTCAATTGCAATATTTTGGAACGAGATAAAAATTGTCTAACCTTGATTGCAACGTTCTAGAGCAGAATAAAAATTGTCTAACCCTATTGCAACGTTCTAGAGCAGAATAAAAATTGTCTAACTCAATTGCAACACTCTCGAACAAGATAAAAATTGTCTAACCTCGATTGCAACGTTCTACAGCAGAATAAAAATTGTCTAACTTAATTGCAATATTCCCGAACAAGATAAAAATTGTCTAACCTCAATTGCAACGTTCTAGAGCAGACTAAAAATTGTCTAACTCGATGGCAATGTTCTAGATCAAAGTAAAAATTCTATACCGCGATTGCAACGTTCTAGAACAAGATAAAAATTGTTCAATTCGATTGCAACGTTCTAGAGCAAACTGAAAATTGTCTAACTGGATTGCAATGAACTGGAGCAAAATAAAAATTCTATAGCTCGATTACAGCGGATTTGAGCAGAATAAAAATTCTCCGAAATCGATTACAATCGACTAGAGCAAGATAAAAATTCTCAAACAGTATTGTTCATTCTAGAGCAAAATAAAAATTCTTTAGCTCGAATACAACGAACTGGAGCACAGTAAAAATTGATTTCCTCTCTTTGCGAGTCTATTGATTCTATTGCTGTGGAGGCAATTTTGCAGCTTTGATAATTATAAAATAAAAAATGTAGAAACGGCCATTTGACCAGCTTTGGCGGGTTTAGTGTTAACTGTGCTCGGTAAAATTGCGACTATTCTCGCTCGCCCGGCTTTCAAAGGACAAATATCGCGGATTCAGCGAGCTTCGGGATTTCGTGATCCGAAAATGGCATTCTGCTCGTTCGTTTCACATTTTTCATCGTGTGCCCACGGCCAGTTGTTCGCGTATTGTTTGAGCCCTTCCCCCTTTTGTTACGAGCGCCACGCGATCTCTATAATCGCGGCGTTTACGACCCGACGATTCGCGATCTTCTCGATGGTAATCGGCGAAGGATCGAAGCGAACGGATACGCTTTTCTGCAACCTCTGTCCTTTGCCTGTTTCCTGTCTCATTGTCCCAGCTAAGTATACCTGAAACGATTTTCTATTCACGAAACAACTCCGTCGATTGATTAATTAAAGAACGAGCCAATGTATTGATTCATCGCAAAAGTCCTGTCGCTTATTTCTGAAATACTTTCAATCGGGAACACACGGTATATCGTGCCGAGCAATTTGTCCAATTTTCACAGTATCAAAAATATCCGAAGCGTATTAAAATTTAATTTTCGTTTAATTACTTGGAGTCGCGTTTGTGGATGAACGAAGCTGACGAATTTTTTTCATCGCGTAATTGCGAAACGAAAATTTCCAACTTTTTTACACACGTAGTCGTAACTGTTAGCTTTGTACTTGAATTTTTGCATGCCGAAATTTCTCCAAATAGCGGAGTTATGTATTAATTTGTAAAATAATCACATTTTCGAAACCGTCGACTGATTTCCATATAGAAACATTCTGTTTCAGATAGAGTTCGCACAATTTCAACAAATTTCGAGGAAGATAGAAATGACAGGGTTCTAAAACCCGTCTCTATTGAAATCACTAAATATTTTTCATGCAGTACAATTTTTCCAAATTCAAAATTATTAAAAATATTCGAAGCCCATTAAAATTAGTCCATGGATATATACAGTTTGCGAATTTTTTTCATTCGGTAATAGCAAAGCAAAAAATTCGAAATTATTTACACATACAGTTACAACTGTCAGCTTTATACTTGAATTTTTGCAGATCAAAATTTTACAAAATGGCGGAGTTGTGCATTAATAACGAAAACCATATCTCCTAAATCGTCGACTGATTTCCAAAATATTCTATTTCAGACACAGTTCGCACAATTTAAACAAATCTCGAGGATTATAAAAATGGCAAAGGTTAAAAAACAAGATTAACTCGCACACCTGTGTTTATCAATTTCGCGAGGATATTCGCGCGAGTCGTAACGAGATAAACCGCGAGTTTCTCTCGCGGATCGATAGCATTCGCGATGCGAGTATGGCAAATAAATCGAAGGGAATCGGGAAAACCGCGGAGAACTGGGAATCATCAGGTTAGGGGAGTTATGAGAATGGGAACGAGCTCTTTAATAGAAAAGTTTTCTGCACGGTGGGGGATAGGGGGACGAGAGATACGGGCAATCTTATCAGAATTATCACAGCGATATTTCACGGTCCGAGTGGGCAGTCGGTCGTCGTTCGTCGAAAACTTTCCTGCGGCGTTTCCTGTGCCGCTTAATGGATCGTGATCGCCCATCGCATAATCGCGCGATTCAAGAACGCTCCGTTTTGCCGGGTTTTAAGTGGTTCCCCGTTCATCTCGATACCGACGCGATGCAAATTTCGCCCGTGTGTTCGGATATTTGCCAAATGTTATTCCAGATAACGTTCCGCGATGCTCATGCTTCCCGAGCTGTTTGATCTCGTTGCTTTGATCGATGTAACCTCTGGGTAACCGGCCTCTCGTAAAAATTCCGATAGCTATACTTAATGCGTTTCGTGTCCCGTGCATCGCCGTACTTATTTCGTGGCTTGAAAAGATAGATTTTATATTATCGTTGAAATTACTGTCAACCATTCGCACTCGAAGCAATTTTCGAAAAACATCGATAATAGATTTATTAAACGTGGACGTCGTTAATTCCCTTTAGCCGTAAATAAAATTTGGTTTTATCGTTGTCGATTTTTAACAATATATTCCATAAACCTAGAATTTGTCATCTTCTTCGACGAAACGACGATCGCCAAAGCTATCCTAATCGCTGCAATCGTGAGACAAATTGTAAGGCAACGAGTTGACGTTGCAACAACCGTAGAATTAATTTTTGGCAAAATAAAATTACGTTTTCATGCGCTCCCGTGGCGGTATGAAAGTTTCGTTTCGAAATTTTCCGAATCCTGTGGCATGCTTTAGTGTGACTTTTCGAGTCCTCGAAATTCATTCGTGTGCTACTTAATCAGCTCTGCTCTGATTAGCTTCGCGCGAATTTGAGTGGTGGAAAAAATGAACGGGATGTTCGACGGGGCAACGATAATAAAACGTGACCCAGTTCAAAGAGACGGCTCTCAAATATTTTGGAAATTTCCCCGGCAAATCCCGTCGCTCGACGAAACGCGAAATTAACAGAGTTTTAATAGCGACACGCAACTTTCCAGTCGAATGACAATCGAAACTTTCGCGGCCGCACATTTACATCTCGTTCCGAGACGAATCGATGGTCAGAATGTCGTTCAACCGGCAGCACAACTCGCCAACTAATTATTCTGCATGGGAGTGGCGAGGTGTGAGGACGGGGGGAGGGGGGCGAGATCGACGAAGCGAAAGTGTGGAATAAAATTTCTCGTCGCGAGAATTTTCGAGAAAACCGATTTAACAATTTAATTAGCCTCGCCCGTCCGCGGCGACTACCGAAAGAATAATTAACAATAAAACTAGCGAGCAACAAAAGCGACTGAATTGTTCTACATAACTGTATTTGTTTGGAACTTTTGCGTAATTTTTATTACAATATCTGCTTCGATGAATAAACGCATCGAATTGCTTTCTCTGGAGGCAATTATATAATTGCAATAATTCCGGTAAAATGTTTAATTCAGATGATTAAAGTCGATGTTTAAAGTTGAAGTTTACACTTTGAAACTAGAGCTTATGTTGAAACTTCAAAGCTAAAGTTGAAGTTTAAACTTGCAAGCTAAACTTTAAGTCTGCAGTTCATCAGTAAAGTTGAAGTTTAAACTTGCAAGCTAAAGTTCAAGTTTTTACTTCATAGCTAAATTTGAAGTTTAAACATGCAAGCTAAAGTTTAGGTTTTTACTTCATAGCTAAAGTTGAAGTTTAAATATGCCAGCTAAAGTTTAGGTTTGAACTT
>JAQQRL010000590.1:0-10081 GCA_028453745.1 Agapostemon virescens | reverse complement strand
TGAAGGGGTTTTTCTGATAAAACAATTGCAGTTTTTCACAATTTTCGACCTGTAACTGCAATTGTCTCCATTTTCTATCGTTTATAATTTAAAACCAATTTTTATGGATTACATGAATCTATAAAAAACACTTTTTAAAATTTTTTATAGGAGCCGAAAGAGAACAGTTGTAATACAAGATTTTTATTCTAGTGCAATTTTTCCAAAATTTTCATTACACGTCATTTATTAAACTAGCTATAGCTTGACAAATAAAACTGATATCGGTTGGTTCATTGGTAAGTAAATTATTGCTACTGAAAGTATGGTTGATCTATCCTGTGAGTCACTGTGCATTGTATGCTACGATGTGCAATGTGATGTGTACACATAGCGATCATGGTATTAAGAAATATCATTCGATACCGGATTAGGAGGTTCGGTAGGAATGAGTTTCTACTGATAGATTAATGTTGCTACGGTGATAAACTTAGCTAAATAAAACTTAACACTTTACCGACCGGCGAGTATTTCATAATTTTTCAAAGTCCATTGTTCATGATTGAAAACTTTTCAATGGATCTCTCAACGCTGACAGTAATTTTTATTGTAAATCAATATGACATCCTCAGTAACGTTATCTAATAATTTCATTACGAGTTACAATGTAAAGGCAGTTCGTTATGCTTCCTTTTGTTACAGTGCAATTATTGAAAGTCTTAATAATAGGCTTCCGGTCGGTAAAGTGTTAAATAAAAAATAAAAGAGAACGCTCACGGACCATAAACATTGGAGCACATTCCACTCAATCTTTATTAATTCCAAACATTGTAAAGTTCTTCTAATAAAAAATCCTCAAAAAATATTTGTGATGAAATAACATTTATATTGTACAATAAATTTGACTATCAGTACATACATTACTAACAACTTGAAACAATCGTAACATATAATTATATGGACCGTTTATTTTGAAAGTGGTGCAAGTCCATTTTCTTCTGTTTCGAGAAAATTAAATGTTAGCAGATCTGACAATTAAAAAATATAGATTAATTATGTGAAGTTTTAGGCGAATTTAACTAAAATAATATATATTTCCAGGTTGCAAATGGATTTACACCACTTTCATAATTAGTCTATTGTAAATATCATTTAATTTCAATTTTGAAATAACAAATATTACTTAAAATATATTTCATATTAATCCAATTTTGTTTACAAATAATACCAAGAAATAAAATAAAATTAGTATTTTTTATTTTGAACGTTAATTATATTTATATATTGTTAAACTTAACACAAGATATTGGTATTATTAATTATTTATGCTCTTCATGTGGCAGTGTTTTGAAATATTCATGATGCACAGGAGGTATATAAGGTAATAGCTGCTGCATATCCTTACATTTTTCGTATGTAATAGGCCTGGCAACGTGATAGAAAGGCGCCAGGGTGATTTTTTTAAATTTTGGAGGTCTTTTCCGACATCTAGGTGATTTTAGAGTCTTAAATTCTGTGTCCTCCATTGATGTTTTATATAAAATAGTATACGGTGCACTTTTGCAAAATCTCATCCAACATATTTGCAACCAATTTACTTTTTCTCTATTAGTGTTTCTTCTTATCTGTTTTTTAATTGCGTTTTGTAGATTTCTTGTTGAAACTAAATTCTCTCGTTTCATTTCGTGTAAAATAAATTTATTATGTTGTTTACATTGGTTTATAACGTCATAACAATCCTGTGGTGTGTACGGGAAATTCTTTTTTCGTAATGCCATTTTTTCTGTCTATGGAAATTGGACTTACACCACTTTCGTAATTAATGGTTACGCAATTTCTTTTACTGGCCAATGTTAAATTGAACAAAGTATAGGCATTTTTTAAGAAATTAAATACTAACTAGTTATAAACAAAAAGTTTACACTAAATTAAGCATAAATTACGTCATATCTCATTTTTTTTAAAGAATGACTTACACCACTTTCAAAATAAACGGTCCATATATTGATGTTACCGGATAACAATTAAATAAACAATAATAAGATCATAAAATAAATAAATTGATAAAATGAAGAAGAGTGTAAAGAAGCAGAAAAAGAATTTAATAAAATTATTATAGAAAAATGATGAATCTGATTGTGAAAACAATGCATAATTTATCTTTACCAAATAAGGAACAATTACATCTTCTTTACTATAAACTTTCTGGAATCTTTGCCAAATTTTCCTTACAACATTAGAATCATTTTGAGTACTGCATCCACTTGCAAATTACTCGGCTTGTTTCGAGTGATCCAAGCAATAACAATAGTTAACACAGTATTTTGTCTGCATGAGAAAAGGATGTTGCATAATGCATTACGAAGAAGAATACGAATGCTTATTGCATAAGCTGCGAGCGCAGCAATACGCGGAAGCAGGACGGACGTTAACACCTGTTTCCACTGAATGATTAGGAAGTTTAAATTATGCCTTGCAGTAACATAAATGGTAATTGATCATCCTGAAGACGATTAATTCAATCGTGATTATGTAAATCAGAATAATAAATATTACCGCTTGGAGTGCAATAATGAGCGGTCTAATTTTACACATTGTGAAAACAGTTATAGTATAGCTGTAATGTCAGTCAATAAACTGTAATGAAATTTATTATCTATTATAATAATAGAAAATTAAATTTGAAAGAAATTATGTTAGGAGAAAGATACGTCTTAATTGGAAAATATATACAGGGTAGTCCACGCAACGTGTGCACCGTTATAACTTCCAAAATATGCGTTACACGAAAGAATGTTATATACAAAAGTTACATAGTTTAAGAGGGTGCACCATGTAGTATATTAATTATTTTTATAGCTAAAGGCTTTTCGGAAATTTGAAGGTCAACTTTCTTTTTTTAAATAGAATCATACATTTCTTTTATCCACGATCAAATAGTGCGTTTTAAGACGAATTTAACGACCTGTGACTCAAGGTCATTCAAGGTCAAACTTGCAGGAAAATGGAGAAAAGGTATGATCGTTTTGATGCGATTTTGATGGTCGATCTGGGTAGCGTTGTGTATACAAATTAGCAGCCATTCTGTAATTTTTCCTGCATTCCCCAAGTATCATAAACATATCAAAATAATCTTGATACATTTCCATTTTACCACTTATTTAAGTACTATCGTTCAGCGAAGAATATCTTAGCACGACTGGTAATGAAAGTAAACTATCTTGCAGAAGAGCACAGTAATACGTAAATACATTTATTTTCATTTCATTGATAATGATTTTGATGTTGTCCTGAGTAATGCTGACATTGACACATGTTATGTTTTGGTGTGAATGTTCGATGTCACGAACTAAAGTACAAATAAAACGATCACACTTTTTCTCCATTTCTCTGCAAGTTTGACCTTTAATGACCTTGAGTCATAGGTCTTTGAATTTGTCTTAAAACGCACTATTTGATGGTGGATAAAAAATGTATCATTCCATTTAGAAAATGAAAGTTGACCTTCACCTCACTTTGGAGTGTCCACCAGGAAAAATAAATGTTCCACCACATGATGTCCCCCTCGGTATTGAACAACTTTCATCTGAAATATTTTTGCGTATAATCAACATTTTCGGAGATATTCGACTGTAACGCTTTGTAATTTCCACCATGTATAAATAGAGGTTGACCGAAACATATGCTATAAACATTAACACGTTCGCGACGGGATGTACCACCGGTGGTACATTCCTGTCTGTCCAATGGGACGAGATGTACCACCGGTGGTACATGGGCCTGATAAAAGAAAATACAAAAAAACAACACCTCGCCCGATGGAGCAGACACTGAATTCAGGCCCCGTCGCGAACATGTTAACCTTCTATGGGCCCGTGTAACTTTCAGGTCACATTTTAAGTTATCGACAATGTACAAAATAATTATAGCTTTTTTCATGAGATGGCGCATAAATCTTAATTCTATAACGTTGCCAAGACAACCAATATTAATATTTATGACCGTTGCTAGGCTCATCAACCTGAAATAACAAAATAAATGCTGTGCAAACTGTTTGCAGTAAAAATAAGCGAAACCATTTGATCCAATTGATATTATTTGTGCTTTTGTCAGTGATTACCGAACTAAAAATAGTGCACATAATACCTCTGGATTCGTATATCAATAACAACCTATTTGTTTGCATTTCAATTTTCAATTTGTTACTGTTTTTTTATGATACATTTTTATAACTTTGAGGTTACAGTGGGCTATCATGGCAGATTTAGGCACATTTAGGATAAAGATTGTGCTTTCTCCTGTTTT
Organism: Agapostemon virescens; assembly: GCA_028453745.1. NCBI lineage: Eukaryota > Metazoa > Arthropoda > Insecta > Hymenoptera > Halictidae > Agapostemon > Agapostemon virescens. The sequence continues at coordinate 5,797 of JAQQRL010000590.1, read as the reverse complement.
CAGATTTATACATCGTATACCTAAAATATGAATACAAAATCAGGTAGAAATAACAGAGGAATTAGAATTAGACGCATTAGCGGTAATAGATTCGATGATTCCTTATTATATTCCGAGTCCGATGAATATGTAATAGTATTATATTTCCCCGACGACGAATAAATGTCATTAACAGTGGCGAAGAATTTAGTACTTAATCCTCGTCAGATGAGGAAGATGCAGGACCACAAAAAATTGTTTGGCAACCACTATCCCAGATAAATAATAATAGTTATTATCGCCCTTGGAAAGGAGATTGTCCTAATGTCCCCGAAGCACCCTAATCTCCTGTGACCTATTTTCGAAAACTATTTGACAAGGAAATTATAAGCAAAATAGTTGACTATACCAATATGTATGCACTGCAATGTGATCCAACAAAGAGATTTCAAATATAAAATGTTTAACGTCAAGTGCAAATTGTTTTATGGAATTTCACGCTTAAGCTTTTATGCACAGAAGTGCAAACTTTATAGGCCGTTGTTACCTGAAAGTCACATAGTGAATATATTAGAATAAAATTGTTTAAACGGAAACATTTTCTTTCATTTGCATATATAGGTTTATAATTTCTGATTTTTCGTTCCCCCAATTTTTTTGGGTTGAAAACAAAAATTCGACCCATAGAGGGTTAATGCATGTGCCAAAAATATGAAGTTGCCACATTCAGTTCGATTTGCAAATGTTTTAATTTACGACACAATACATATATAACGGGTGATGATTGTATTAGGTCAATCGGAAAGTTCTGTCCATCTAGCGTCGAGTAGCCGTAGCTCGAACTGTGGGTAACTATAACCTCTAAAGTAAGGCTAACTTTTTAATTTGAACATCTGTTAATAAAACTCAGTACACAACAATTTACGCTTGCACCTTAAGCATTTACGCTTAACTTCGTTTTTTTCTACATTGAAGATGTCTGAATTTGAGCCGAATAAGCGTCATTTGCGCGAAGTGTTAGTCTTTTGTTTCAGTTGGAAGAAAACGGCAGCTGAAGCTCATCGAATGATTGTAGACGTTTATGGCGATAATGCTGTTTCCGATAAAACGTGTAGAGAGTGGTTTCGACGTTTTAAAAATGGTGATTTTTCTTTGGAGGACAAAGAGCGTTCTGGACGGCCACGAGTATTCGAAGACGAAGAATTGCAGACGTTGGTGGATGAAGATCCATGTCAAACGCAAAAACAAATTGCAGAAGAGTTAAATTGTGCTCAATCTGTCATTTCCGACCGTTTAAAAGCCTTAGGGAAGGTCTACAAGGAAGGAAAGTGGGTCCCATATGAACTCAAGCCAAGAGACATTGAAAGGCGGAAAACCATCTGCGAAATTTTGCTTGCTAGGCAACAAAGAAAGGGGTTTCTCCATCGTCTCATCACTGGGGATGAAAAATGGATTTATTTTGACAATCCTAAACGTCGAAAAACCATTTGTGATCCTGGCCAACCCTCAACATCGACGCCAAAGCGGAATATCCACGGAAAAAAGGCTTTACTCTGCATTTGGTGGGATCAGGAAGGTGTGGTATACTATGAACTGCTAAAAACTGGTCAAACAGTCACAGGAAATCTCTACCGACAACAAATTATCCGTTTGAGTCGAGCATTGCACGAAAAACGACCACAATATGAAACGAGACAGCGTAAGGTGATTTTGCTGCATGACAATGCTCGGCCTCACGTCTCAAAAATTGTCAAGGAAACGATAGAAGCACTTCGCTGGGAAGTGCTACCACATGCGGCTTATTCACCAGACTGTGCCTCATCTGACTACCACTTGTTTCGGTCAATGGCACACGCACTTGCTGAAGAACGATTTAATTCGTACGAAGATCTCGAAAAATGGATCTCCGCCTGGATAACCTCCAAAGATGAATCATTCTTTCGACGCGGAATTCGCTTGCTGCCCGAAAGATGGGAAAAAGTCATCGCTAACGATGGACAATATTTTGATTAACGTACTTTTTCATTTTCTTTCATGAATAAAGGTTTACTTTTTGTAAAAAAACGGACGGAACTTTCCGATTTACCTAATATATTCTATCATAAATTTTAATGTATGCTTCCGCAACGAGCGAAAATGGAAAATTGATGAAAACTAGCTTCTGGGAAATTGCGGAAAAAGATCATTGACAGTTTTCGCGAGGCATGGAATCACAAAGCATCAGTAGACATTTCAATACGCGTTTGTTGATTATGCTCATCGCACGTAGCAGCGATTGCATAAAAACGAGCCCGAGAGCTAACGGCCTTTTTATACTGATCCGAAGAAGAGGATAAGGTAAGATTATCGGTTGTTCGCGGACAGTAAAACAGTAGAGTAAAGCGGTGAGATCTGGACGCCCGCCTAGTGTGAAGGGCGAGTACGAGAGAATGTTCCTGGTCGCCCACTCATATAGAGAGTACAACGAGAATGTCTGAACGCTTTTTAGTTAGGAGAAAACAAAGCTTCTCGCTGACACCCGAGTAAATTGAGAATACAGGAGCATGTTCCTGGTCACCCACCCATTGGGAGAGAACAGAGCTTCTCCTGAACTCCATAGTACGAGATGGTATGGGAGAATATTCCTCGTGGTCCACCGATGTAGAGACAACGGTCAGTGTTAAGGATCGTTCACTGTAGTGGCCGAAATACTTTGAATATTGCACTTGGTGCCGACTGACTTCGAAGGATCACCCACTGGCGTGGGACTGAATGAGTTTAACACGCGAGAGACGATCAACTTGTAGGTTTTGGATAGAAGTTTATTCTGTGCTTTTGTACTTTACAAATTTCAGCATGAGCTGTTTCATCGAATCTGCTTTGTATGGATACATTGGCTGCTTATATACTACTTTCGGTGACCAAGTATTGGCCGATAGTGGTATTTTATTTTTGTCCTTTGTCTGGAGCGTTAACCCTTTGAGCGCTATGAACCCATATATGGGTTCTCACACAACCATTCGATTTTGGCTATGAACCCATATATGCGTTCTCGCATAACCATGCGATTTTGGCTATGAACCCATATATGTGTTCTCGCATAACCATTCAATTTTGGCTATGAACTCATATGTGGGCTCTCACAAAACCATTCAATCTGGGAAGAAGAAATCTATGAACAGATATATGTGATTGGTGCTTGTAAGCCTACATAAATATAAAAAGACAATAAGCGTTTAAATGTGCTTTTGTACAATCCTTTATCAGTATTATTCATTAAATTTGTGTGTGCATTCATTGTGCATTAGTTAACGTATCCCTACTAAAGACCTTTGGGGTTAAGTGCTGCTACTTTCTGGAAATTTGTTCTTTGCGTCTTTAAAACTTCATTTTCAATTACCCCTAAAAGAATATCTAAGAATGAGCTTGAATACTTTAGTAAAAGTGGTAGTGACATGGACTATGAACATGAAATTGAAACGGTTGAAATTAAAACATTTGAAAGAAAAAGGATGTGGAATTCGTCTTCGGATTCCGAGGAGCTCTATAAGAAGACCAAGATATTAAAAATAAGTAGTGACGCAAGCGGTAAATATCAACACAATAGGTTGAATGTTAGAACAACCATAATTAAACCTTCTTTCGTAGCTTCGGAAACCGAAGGGTGAGTTCCATTGTATGAGCAAAGGAGAAGACGTCTTCGAATATTTAGCTCATCTTCTGAAGAGAATGAAGGACTACAGGAAAATGTTAATTCGACATCTAATGATAGGCAGAAAAATCTAAAAAAGGCAGAAAACTTTTCATGGTCTAAGAACAATTTTGTACCAAAATTATATAATTTTGATGAATCAAATTTGGGGATAAGGGTACACTTATCGAAAATATCCACTGCTTTGGGTGCGTTTAAGGTATTTTTCTCGGAAGAATTAATTACTGGTATCTGCGAAAAAACAAATAATTTTCATAAAAATCTAGCACAAACTAAAATACATGCAGTTCATTCACGCGTAAATACCTGGACAGATACTTCACCTTCGGAAATATATTTATTTATTGCTATTACTACGCTAATTTCCAGAATGAAAAAAACATCTATAAGAGAATATTGGTCTACCGATAAAGTTATAAAAACTGACATTTCTTCAAAACTAGTGAGCAGAGTTAGATATGAATCATTGTTGAAAATGTTGCATTTTAATGATAACAATGATATGAGCTCGCACGATCCGTTGATAAAAATAAGACCGGTGGTTATTGAACTTGGAAACTCATTTTATAAATCATTTTATCCATATGAATATTTATGCATAGACGAAAGATTATTTTTTAAACAATATATTCCGTCAGAAAGCAGTAGATTTGGCATTAAGTCATTCGTTATATGCGATTGCAAAACCGCAACCGAAATAAATGGTTATTAAGGCTTTTGAGATCACCACATAATTTATTTCAGTCACAATTAATATACCTTGCAATGAAAATTCAGTCTGATCAACTTGCGCTCTTTCGTAAATGGTACGCAGCCCACGGTAGGCTTTTTCGTATGGAGTGGGCAGTCCATGACGCACGCTTAACGTCGGGCAACTCAGCGCTCAAAGGGTTAAAGGTAGTGGGAGTTCGGATTTTCCGGGCCAGTGGTGACGTAGTCTCGGCGACGGGTGTCGTCAGGTAAAACGTGAACGGTCGAATATTTTTTGACTTCCTTGTCTTAACAGTCAGAATGTCTTTATGACTATTAGCTAGGAGAGAACGAAGCTTCTACTGAACGTCCTAACAAAAGAAAACTATGAGATAATATTTCTGGTTGCTGAACGTTACAAAAAGTACAACAACTAGCCACCTTTTAGTTGGGAGAGAATTGAGCTTTTCTCTAGACACCCTAGTAAAGGGAGAATACCGGATAATGTTCTTGGTTTCCCATCGATATGGAGAGTACGGGGAGAATGTCTGGACGCCTATCGGCTGGGAGAGAATACAGCTTCTGGCTAGACGCCCTAGTATGGGATAGTATGGGAGAATGTTCCTGGTTCTCCACCGATATAGAGAGTACGATGGGAATGTCTTGACGCCTATTGGCAGAAGAAAACACAGCTTCTCTTGATCGCTTGATTAAATTTTATTCAAACATGAAAAGAATCAAAGAATTCATAACAATATCTAATTCCTGATGTTTGTAAATGGAGTTCCTTTAATTTGAAAAGAATACAATCCTAATGTTCTATTCCTTTTCTCTTGCATCAAGGAAATATGTAATTCCAATAAACCACTGTCTGTACAAAATGTTTCTATCCATCCATCAACAAATTCATTACACTTTCAATTTGTTTTGTTACATAAATTTACTTTTCGACCTTCCATTACGTTATTCTTATCGGTGGAGTTGTATTTTCCCTTATCAGACAATTTAGGGTAAAACAATTTTTCTATTGTTTATTTTGTAGGTATCTATATATAAAAATACAATTTTAAGCATAATATTGGATAGCTATCCGACTATAGTCGGAAAAGTATTGAGACATATTAGTCATTTACTGATTAAATGTTGCTTTTATTCGAAATGAATTTTATTCGAGTATATATTGGCCACTATTATCTATGACCTTTTGCCATTTTTGGGGTAGAGCCATAATCCCATCGGAATAGAACTTCTGTAGTTTATCGGCTAAAAACTTGGCCAAGTGATTTTCACAGTTCTTTTTTTAATCCAACTTTTCACCATGAAGGTAGTTTTGCAGACATTGAAACAAACGATAATCAGATGATGCGAGATCTGAGCTATATGGTGGATACATCAAAACTTTCCAGCCAAGCTCTCTCAAGTTTTGTTGAATTATTA
>JAQQRL010000589.1:0-10099 GCA_028453745.1 Agapostemon virescens | reverse complement strand
AATCTTTGTGCAGAATAAAAATGATTTCAGTCAATTATAATAATAGAAGATGCATGAGAATTTATTTATTAAAAAATTTCTAATGTCCCTTTATCTATCCTTCTGCAGAATCAGAATTAGGAGTTGTAATCAGGGTTGGAAACGTTTCAGTTGAACCAAGATAACAGATAATCGTTTGGAACGAAAAATTAATTAAATTATTGATTTAGTTTGAAATTCAAAGAATGAAAAAAAACGTTGAAAGAATTATCAAGGTATCAAATATTTGTATCAATTAAGTTGTGTGGGTAATGGCCGAGCCTGGTTGCAATAGTATTTAATTTCCTACATTTTTATTAGCCCGTAACATGAACACGTTCGGTTGCAAGTATAAAGTGTTCTAGTTCTAAGAAATTCGTTGTGACTCATTGTGAATGTGCATATCTACGATTAATCATAAGCCACATAGATCAGCGATTATATAATTGATTCAATTTAATTTTATACTTCATCATCAGCGTGTGCAAATGATTTTACAGTATCATAAATATAAAAAATATTTGTGATTCTATAAAAATCCCCGTTTTTTCCCCCGATTGGAAGACCTTCGAAAGACATGAATGTATAAATATATATCCGTAAGTCTTCTCTCGTTGGGAACTGTATCATGACTTTTTAATGAACTGTAAAGGCAGTGAGAAAGAATTTTTCGATTAAACGATAAATTTTTAACTACTTCGTCGAAGTTTTGCGCTGTGTAGAAGATTATTAAATATTCATTGGTACAATAATTTACGTCTACAGTATCTAGGGTTAGGTATCCAGGATAATTGGAAACCCTGTGTTAACTATCAAGAGGTAATTTCAATTTAACATACATCAAGGTAAACGGTGTCGTACTTTACAATTATTAAAATTGCAAAATCAAATTCGTGAGAAATAGAGCAACAAATATAATATAGGGAAGCTCTATCTTTTAATATATATATAAAAATATATATAATTTATATAAGATACTAAATAAATATAAATAATACATATCTTATTAATTTGAAACCCTGTGTTAACTATCAAGAGGTAATTTCAATTTAACATATATCAAAGTAAACGGTCTCATACTTTACAATTATTAAAATTGCAAAATCAAACTCGTGGAAAACAGCGCAGCAAATGTAATATAGGGAAGCATCTACTGTATTGGGTTGTCCAGAAAACAGGATGGCAATTAATATTTATTTTTACTTTACAAGTAAAAATAGTAATAGTAAAGTAAAAATAAATATAAATTTACAAGTAAAAATAGTAATATTAAATAGGATCGTATAAAAATCGGCATTTTCCGGACAATACCCAATAATAAAAAATCATAAGAAATCTAAATGAATAAATACCGTAATTTCCCTTAAGGAAACACTTATCTGTGAATTTTCATAAGAACTGAAAACGAGAAGAAATAAAACTAAAGTTCCTCTTTCAATCGTTTCAAAATTCGAATATTCATTTAGAATAAAAATAGAAGAGGAATATTCAGATCGCCAGTGTCGTGTGCGAGGACCAAATAAAATTTAAGGGCGAGTAGAAAAGGCAATTGAATTTGAATTTGAATGGCTCGGGAATAGTGTAACAATATCCACGAAGCCATTTAAAGACGCGATTTGAATATTTATTTTTGCTGTAACAGAAAAGGAATTGTCGGATCTCGCCGGTGTTTGTACGAGGCTCTAATAAAATTAAAGGGAGAATAGAAAGGGGAATTTAATAATGATTTCAGAAGGGTTGCCACGTACGCGATCGATTAAGCATAATGAAATTCAACCGACGCGTCGGCTCGTTGCCATTATCATCGGCAACCGGATAACTCGTACTTGATTTAAAGCTGATCGCGTGACACGGAACATTTTCATTCGCGGGAAGATGCTTACTCAACGAACTACATACGCCATGATTTATCGGTTATAGCATTCGGTATTCGAACACAATGTATTTGGTCTAATCAATTTTCAATATTTATGCAAATTCTATTTTACCCAAGAATTTTCCTGATCCTCGTATTTTGGTTTGAGGTTCTTGATCTTACGCTCAGCCATCCTGTATCGACGCACGCCCTCGAATGACCGTCACAGCGTCTTTTTGTCTGTTCGACCTGACCGCCATTGACAACATAACCTCGCAACTCGCAGTTTTTTCCTTGTTTCGTTCGCGTGCGGCACCTTCGTAACGTTCGCTTTGTTTTCGTCTTCGTCTTCGTCTTCGAAGGTCTTCGAAGATCTTCGCTGGTCTTCGTTCGTTTTCGTGCGTATTCGTTCGGCTTCGTTTGTATTCGTTCGGCTTCGCTCGTATTCGTTCGTATTCGTACACCCTCGTAAGTCAACGTATTTTGGTTTGGGGGTCTTGATCACGCTGGTTCTAACGACGTTTTGGGGAATATTTTGACAGTAATATTGCTACTAAATTTGCAATGATCAAATTATCACTGTTATGGAATATATTGTTTAATTATGTAATTAATATTGTCTACGTTATAAGCTAAATGTGTATTTGTAATTTGCAGATATTCGCATTTCGTACAAAACTGATTATTCAGTTGTCACACAAGCACTAAGAACGATTTAGATGTTTCTCCTTGTAAAAATTACAATTCTATATTTATTTCCAGTTTGTGTAATTCTTATGCTATTGTTCTTAAACAAATTTAATGAATTATTGATCGTGGCAGCAGCTTTATTATTTCAATAATAGTACTACATAGAAATATTTACTGTTAATGCATTTTATGCATTTGTCGCAAAAATAGATGGATTTTTAAAGATTATTAAAGATGCGAAAAATATTTTGTACATAAATTTGCAATGCAGTTGTTAAAGCTTCAACAAATTAACTAGGACTCAGATTCCATTGCTGCTATCAAAGCTACTACATTTCTTTATGAACATAAAAATATTTTCTATGAAATAGGTGGATGTAATATAAAAATTGTTAAAAATAAGAAAAATATTTTGTACAAAAATTTGCAATGCAGTTGTTAAAGCTTTAATTAATTAATTGGGGGTCATATTCCACTGCTGCTACCATAGCTACTACATTTGTTTATGAACAAGGGTGTAATAAAAATATTTTCTATCAAAAAATTTGTTCCTTCGCGAACGGTTGTAGAAACTGCGGAATATAGAAGAGCGGTCGAATGCTATTTTCAGAACGACACGAGCAAAACGTGCCCCGAGCTTTTTTACGTTCTCGACGTCAGATGCAACGCGCTGCTACAATGTCTGCCGGAATATAACGAGTAGCAAACCGACAAGGCGAACGGCCGAGAAATCTGACTGTAAGGGACAGGAATCTCAAGTGATAACAATGTCGAACACACGAAATCGAATCACTCAACCACCGTGTGTCTCTTCTTCCGTCCCACGACAAAGAAATTCCTACGAATTTTTCTAACGGTAACCATCGGAGACTATAGGTTCTCTATGCAACGTAACAGTTCACACTGCAACAAATTAGAGCGAGTTAACACGTTACTTTCCCTCGTAACTTTTTAACTACCGGCCATTTTGCAACGGTCTTAAGTCGAAGACCAACGGCTGGGAAGTTATTCAAACGCAACAGGCATTTCATTGTTCATTTGACATATTTTTTTAATTTATATTGTGCAACAATTTGCAATTAATATTTACTAGAGAATTATGAAACTTACATTCAGCTCGGTTGTTAAAAACCTGATTAAAGTTTACTGGCTCCCTTGTCAGTAAAGCGTTAGCATGTTTCATAATATGAAAATAACATAACAGACTGTTTTGGATACTTGTTCCAACTGCCTAATAATTATAAAATAATTTAGAAAAGCAAATCTTTGGGCTTCGTGGAGCATCTGCAAAACATTTGTGTGAATGAAGATTAGAATTTGCAAGAATGGTTAAACTAAAAATCCCAGTCTATTATTCTTAAAGCTTGTAACAATGACTAAACTAGAAATACCAGTCTATTATTCCTAGAGCTTGTAACAATGACTAACCTAAAAATGCCAGTCCAATATTCCTAGGGCCTATAACAATGACCATACTAAAAATGCCAGTCTTTGTAACAATGGTTAACCTAACAATTCCAGTCTATTATTCCTAAAGTTTGCAACAATGACTAAACTAAAAATACCAATCTACTATCCCTATAACTTGCAACAATGACTAACCTAAAAATACCATTCCTAAAGCTTGCACCAACAACGAACCTAACACCTAGAACAGTCAGTTTACTTTCAGTCCGTCGCAATCAACGCGGAACAACTTTCATTCTGCCTAAATATCTGGGCTGTAATATCAGAACATAAACCCAATAATAATAACAACGATTCTTATCGGTTCGAGTGAACGAAGGCGAGGACAGCTAACAGATCTCCACTACCGGAACCGATCTCAGATACCAGAATCGTTTATTTAACGGTTCGGATGAAAGGAGACCCAAGGTTACAGAGTCCTTAGCTGGAATTCGAGATTCGAGGGTTGAAATGTTTACAGAGGCGGTGGCGCGACCGAGTACAGGAAGACTGGAATAATATGTCAACCTCGTTTCAACGCTCGAGCAGCACCGGCGCGCGCCGTTTCCGATTCTGGCCGTCGGAGGGCCCGGGGAAATAGGTTTCTGCGTAGGTTCTCTTTTCTCTTCCAGGGGACTACTCGTCCCGGACGGTGCTCGTCGCTGCCTCGCGATCGGTTAATTCGTTTAAATTGCGCGGAATTGAGGGGAATAATTTTCTCGATTCTTGGCACCGACCAATTGTAACCAGGGAGAAGGAACGGGCCGAGAGAGACCCGTCGCGGACCGACGACATGCAACGACGCACCCCAGGGTCACGCACACCATGTGCGCGAATGAAAGGGGATAGTGGCCAGGACATGGCGGGACCACGGGGACGATGGGCCAAACGGAGCGAGAGGGGGAACCACCACAGCTGAGGGAAAAAGAGAGACGGACAGATGAAAAAAGAGAGCGGTGCGAGGGAGACGTAAAAGGAAGTATAAGGATAAAACAAAGGTAGCTGAAGAGAGAACACGAGCTTCGGGAAAATAAGAAGCGGAGAACTCGAGGAGAAGGGAGAGAGAGAGAGAGAGGTCTTGACGTGGTTATTCGAACCCAGCCTAATATTTCGAGTGCCCTGAGCATTACAGATTAGGGCGTTTTCTGCCCTTGGGTATTTTTAGAGCCCTCCAAGAATTTCTTTTTTTTTTCGGAACATGAATTTTCTACCGCTTAAACCCTCCAACGGCGGAACCGCTTTTGTAGCATTGCTACTAACGGGATCGGTAGTTTTGTTTAATAATTTAGGGAAACTTTTGAAGACTTATTATTGATATTTTGTAAGGTATATTATTGTGGTTGTCGGTTTAGCGTAATTGATATAGAGAAAGTAGTAATTTAGTAGTTGGTGCAATTTTAACACCTAGAGGTACAATGGCACCTCTGAGGCGACACTAAATATATTCCCTCTTTTTTAAAATTGTTTATGCATTGATATAATTATTTATGAATTAAGTTTAGATTCAAGTAAGGAAATGAGCCATGGTGTAATGGAACTGTTTTAGGTGAAAAACATGTTTCGATTTTGGAATTAAAATTGCTTGGAGTGCTAAGGGCTAATAGTCTTGTAAATTTTTATACGGCACTTTGGAGGCGTTTAGTAGTCCCACTGTTACTATTTCTTTAAAAATGTTTAAACAATTTACGGAAAAATATAATCACCCTCTTGCTCCTCGATGTTCTTCACTTTTTCCTCACCCCGTCCCCTATGCCGTCGCTATAAAATTTCTGTGGTTTTTTCATTAAAAACCGCGAAGACTGTAAGCATATGCGCGCAACCAATTTATGGGACGACATACATAATGCATTCTTGGGGTCTGAACCCGTCACGTAGAGCTCTAGGCGGTTGAGGCCGCTAATAAAACTACTGTGTTGTCGGAAAAGTCATGGCGTACTTGTTGTACACATTTCAACGGCCATCTGTTTATCTGAAGAATAAAAATCAATCTATCGCATATCGTTATTTACAATTAAGCTGAAACTGTTAATTTTTATGGCAATAACAGAAAAGCCAATGACTCTGATACTTCTAAAAAAAAATATTAGAATAACTTGCAAAAATGCGTTACGATTTTTCCGACCACCATATTTTCCACGTATACAGGGTGTATCATAAATTACTCCCCACAATTCTTCAGCCATTTCCGCTGATCTGACAGAAAAACGTTTCCCACGGAAACTAATTTCCGTTTAGCCATCAAGAAATTGCAATTTTTAAAAAACGAAACGGAATTGTTTAACAAAGAATTAATATTATTGAAAGGTAGTGCTATGTTACTTTCCACTGTCTACAATAATGAAACCAGAGAAGATAAAGGTTAACACAAATGGAGACCTAGCCCCCCACAACTTAAATTTCCATTTAACTATAAAAAAAATTGCAATTTTAAAGGAAGAGAAGAAAAACTGTTCAACAAAAAATCAATATTAGTTAAAAGGTAATGTTATGTTATATTTCCATTCGTTAAAACAATCAAATCAGAAAAGGAAAAGGTTAGCAAAAATGGAGACCCACCCCCTACGACTTAAATTCCCATTTAACCATAAAAAATTGCAATTTTTAAAAAAGGAAACGGAATTGTTTAACAAAAAATTAATATTATTAAAAGGTAGTGTTATATCTCATTCCACTGTCTACAATAATGAAGCCAGAAAAGTTAACGGTTAACAAAAATGGCGTCCCAGCCCCCAAGACTTGAATGAAGAATGTTTCAGCGAGTTCCAAAATGAAAGTGAGAATAAGCGTGTTTAATGGACACCCTGTGGAAGGTTGGCGACGTTTTTTCCGTTCGTCGCTGACCTATGCACGCCAGGAATCGTCGGGACGACGGATCGTCGCCGGACGACAACTTCTGTACGCAACCGTCGCTCGTTTTCTCTCTGGGCTCAATCAACGGAGCCGCCCGCCTCGACGTATGCACGTAAATACGTACGTACGGGTCGAGTCACGCGAACGAGATTCGTGCATGTGATTCCGCTTGGCAGTACTCTCACAGGCGCCTCGATGTCTTCTCCGACGGATCGATCGGGCCCGCCACGGCTCCTGCTGGGGTGCTACACCTATATCCAGAGCCCCCATCAGTCACGTGACAAACGTGTAATAGTAATCGGAACGACGCCGACGGCGACGCTACTTCGAAATGCTTGCCCTCCCTCCTCCTTCTTCTTCTTCGTTTTCTCATTTCTTTCTGCACGGTGGTCGATTTCCTTGACCGGTGCGTTCTTCGGCCTCGTTTCCTAAGTACGCTAACCCCTACGCTCATGCGAATTTATACATCACGTTTACGCGAACTTCCCGACCCAACTGTGTTTCCTATTTCCCTCTCTTCTGCTCGCGTATCTTGGACAGTAGTTTTCTTATTTCTTACATTATTATTATTTTATTTCTTACACTACTACTTCTTCTACTACTACTACCACTACTACTTCTTCTACTATTACTACTACTACTACTACTATTTTTATTTCATTTCTTGCACTATTATTATTATTATTATTATTATTTTATTTCTTATACTACTATTTTTTCTACTACTACTACCACTACTACTTCTTCTACTATTACTATTACTACTACTACTACTACCACTGCTACTTCTTCTACTATTACTATTACTACTACTACTATTATTATTTTATTTCTTCCACTATTGTTATTGTTATTATAATTATTTCGCACACTATTATTATTATTTCATTCTTTAAACTATTACTATTGTTATTTTATTTATTATACTATTATTATTTCATATTTTACACTTTTATTATTATCTTATTTCTTCCACTATTATTATCATTATTTCTTACACTATTATTATTTTATTTCTTATACCACTGCTACTACTATTATTATTATTATCTTATTTCTCCCACTGTTATTGTTGTTATTATTATTATTTGGCACACTGTTATTATTATTTTATTTATTACACTATTATTATTTCATTTCTAACACTATTATTATTATTTCATTTTTTACTCTATTATTATTTTATTTCGTACACTATTACTATTATTTGAAGGACAGAGGCCGTAAGATTATTATTTATTGCATAACGCAATATTGAAATATAATAGAAGATTTAATCGAAACAAATGTCACGAACCTAATGAGAAGAATGACTAAAGAACAAGCGCATACAAGAAATAAAAGATGTTGTGCAAGACCTTTCTGATGGCACTCCCATCGTATTAACATCGTTCTTCTCAACATTATTCTATTTATTACACGCAATATTAATTTGCAGATGGAACTTGTATATTCTCATCACGTTCCGTGCCTGGCGGGGGAAGTTAATTAACATAATTTTAATTTTTAATTTACGATTATCGAGATTGTGAACGAGCATCCATGAGACACGATTCGACGAATTTATTTCTTCGGATATAGAGAAATTGTGGAATGGTTAAAAATTTAAGTCAAAGGGTTCTTCATATCTTTTTATAAAGAAAAATTAAATAATCTGATTTCCATCGGGATTTCAGCGGATCCTAAGCTGTTTGACTCACGATTATCAAGATTCTGAAGAAGCATCCATGAGAAACGATCCGACGAATTTTCTTCTTCGAATATACCTAAATTATGGAATGCTGAAAACTATGAATGGAAGAGTTCTTCATATTTCTCTAAAGCAAAGTTATGAAAAGCGAGGTCTAGCGTTAAGCTTTTGAATGCAACGAGAAATGGCAATTTAGTAGCAGCCTCTGTTCGTTGAACAGATCAGTATTTCGTCGGAAGAGGTAGGGGAGAGGAAGATTGATTGAAAGAAGAATGGAGAACAGAAGAAGTGGCAACAAGAGGAAGAAAATTGCGATGGTTAGCGGTTCGAAAACGACCGGTCCTTGACAATTTCGTTGCTCGCGGGATTTTCGTGTAATCCCGGACCTGTAGAATCTGGTTACATGCCGGATATCGTATGTGCTAGAGGGAAGCCCGACACCGTGGCACCGCGGGGGAATTAAAACGGTGCTCGAATCGATTCGACGTGCCCTTTCCGCCGAGCTAATTTCTTTTCAGCCGTCATTTATCTTCCGAACCGGAGACGCGCGTGCACCAACAGATCTTGTCGCGTGTCTGCCTCTGTTATACGAGTTAAATGGCTACCGGTGCATCCGACCGATGCACACGGTGCATCGTGTGTGCTTGCGCGCACCACGCACGCACACGAGGAGAGCTTGCGAAAAAAAACCCAATTGCACCCTGCCGTCTTGTGTACAGAACATGGCGGCATGATATTTAGAACGATGCTGTGTTGCTGCTTGCATCTTGCCCGTGGCTGTTAGTCGATGGAAGTATTTCTCTCTCTCTCTCTCTCTCTCTCTCTCTCTCTCTCTCTCTCTCACACACACGCTTTTTGTCTGTTCCTCTCTCTCTCACACTCTTTTTCTGTCTGTTTTTCTCTCTCTGACACTCTTTTTCTGTCTGTTTTTCTCTCTCTGACACTCTTTTTCTGTCTGTTTCTCTCCTCTCTCTCTCTCCCTCTCTCTCTCTTTTTCTGTCTGTTTCTCTCTCTTTCACACACACTCTTTTTCTGTCTGTTTCTCTCCTCTCCTCTCCTCTCTCTCTCTCTCTCTCTCTCTCTCTCTCTCCCTCTCACTCTGTTGGTCTCTCTCTCTCTTTTTCTGTCTGTTTCTCTCTATCTCACACACACTCTTTTTCTGTCTGTTTCTCTCTCTCTCTCACACACTCTTTTTCTGTCTGTTTCTCTCTCTCTCACACACTCTTTTTCTGTCTGTTTCTCTCTCTCTCACACTCTTTTTCTGTCTGTTACTCTCTCTCACACACACTCTTTTTCTGTCTGTTTCTCTCTATCTCACACACTCTTTTTCTGTCTATTTCTCTCTCTCTCTCACACTCTTTTTCTGTCTGTTTCTCTCTCTATCTCACTCTTTTTCTGTCTGTTTCTCTCTCTCTTTCTGTCTACTTCTCTCTCCCTCTCTATCTCTCTGTCTGGTTCTCTCTCTATGTTTGTCCCTCTCTCTCTCTCTCTCTCTCTCTCTCTCTCTCTCTGTCTCTCTTTCTGTTGGCCGATTATTGATTACCGTACCG
>JAQQRL010000588.1:0-10112 GCA_028453745.1 Agapostemon virescens | reverse complement strand
TCGACGAAAAATCTCGTCAAATGTTTAGGAAGGGTCCAATTAACCCTGATAATTATTTAACCAGTGAGTGCTCATGTTTTGCCAAAATTGCGAAGAAGCGCAATAGCGCTCCTTTTTTGTTATGCCAAGAATGCGTAAAACGCAATAATGCTTCTCTGAATCAGTAACAGTTGTGCGTCCAGAAAAGCTCATTGCGTCTGCGGAACATATGATTTCTATTTGTTAATAATATTACATATTTAAAATCTGCTTTCTTTTTTCTCTGTCAAATAAAGGTGAGACCAATGCTTAACCCTTTGCACTCGAAGCAATTCTACTCCAAAATCGAAACAATATTTTTATTTATAATAGCTTCACTGTACTTCCTTTCGTTTATACGAAATTAATTACTATGACTCGTACTTAGAACTTTAACATTTTTATCGTTTCCTCAAACTTAGCGACGTAAGAGTTGTTTAAATAATAGTATGGCAGATTTTAGTCTCGCCTTAGAGGCGCCATTCGAGTGCAAAGGGTTAATATTTGGAGTGAAACTGACTCGGAATCGTGCACTGATGATGAAGTGCAAATTTCTGACAACGCTTTGTATAGCAAACCACTCGTCTAAAGGATCATACAAAATTATTCGTGTTAATTTCAGTGAATTATAAGTGCTTTTTACTGCTTTTATCAACAAAATGAATTTACAGATTTAAGTAAATAAATGGTATTTTTAAACATTTTTGTTGTAATGCAATACAAGTGAGTTTATTGTATGAAAAGTGCAACGCGCAATTAGTGCCGCAATTTTGGCATAGGTTCGAAAAAATCCGTCCGCAGCCAAACGGTTAATACGACAAATACGCAGGATGGATATCCCGTAAAGTTAAAAAAATTCCCAAAATAATCTTAAGCAGAATTTTCCTTTGCCAATTTGCGATTGGATGCGTCGTTTTAGGGATATCAACGGAAAATACGGACCAATCAGAGCGCGACAGAGGCTGCCGTAGGTCGGCTGGATGCTGATACGTACCCTGTTCCGATTGGTTCGCCTTTTTCGCGAACAACTCGCAAACGAAGCATCGAATCGCGAAACGGCAAAGGGAAATGTTGCAGAGAACCTTCACAGGAGTTTCCCATTCCGATTTTCGATCAAATTTACGGAATACCTTGTTTAAAATGCTATTCGATCTCGAGTATTGTTGCGATCTTCCATTTTTCGAGGAAGGGAACGTGTCGAAACGACGCAGCAGCCAGTTAGTCGACGGAATGATCGAAACTAGGAGAATAATTCAGTTTGAACGCCGTATCGATTTGGAAATTCGTTTTTTGGACACGGTTGGTAAGAGTGAAGAGCGAAGAATTACCATGCGACCGGTAGTTATAACAGTTCATAAAAATACGAGTTCTCGAAACGGAGCAGTTACGTGTGAATGAGATTCGGTGAATAATTTGTCCCGAAAACAGAGATTGTTTTATTCGAATTGAAAAATTGCGAGTATCGATTGTGGCTTTTATGGAGTTATCATTCGCGGGGTAGTTATAACAGTTTGCAAAAATACGCGTTTCACAACCGATCCGATAGTCAGTTAAACAAAAAGATCGCGTTGAGAATTTTCACGGAATCGAGCAACTAATCACGGGTCGTTTTAGTCGACAAAGCATTTGAAAAATGTATAGCTTTTTTTCGGGGTTTTACGAGAAAGGAGAACCGTCAATTTTCATATTCGCCCCGGCTCGTTCGAAGCTGCGAGCCATGTACGGGAGCATGCCCGCCGCTTATTTTGTTGAAATTGCGATGAATTTTGTTTGCTCTGCTGTTAGTTAATATTCGCGTTATTTTTAGGGGCATCATTCGATCCTGGGCACACGCAACGAAATTCCAATAAAATCGGATGAATATTACGTATATTTACGGCGCCCGCAGCTAAATGGATAATATTTTTAATTCGAATTCGCATCCGGCTGATAATTAAACAATCGTAACCGTGTAATTTAATTACGTTACTCGTTACCGGACGTCAATATCCGTATGACATTTTCCAATTACCTAAAATCACTTCTCGTACGATTTATCAAAGCCTCTTCGCTTTAACGTCTCAATTCGAAACGCTACAACCACGCTCCCTCCGATACGTTTCGCGCTTTTACTCCGAACAATGTTGCAATCCGTCGAATGTTTAAGACCGCGTCAGAGTGTGTGAAAATTGCATCGTTCGTATTGCGAATACTTTTATTTCGGCCGGTTTCGGATTTCGTTCACTCGGAAAATCACGGTGCTTCGAAGATGAGGCAAATTAATTAATTAACCATTACGGATCCCCGGAAATTCTCCAAACAAAGTATTATACAAAATATATTTTTCATACTCGTATTCTCTCGTCGGACGGTTTTAAATAATCCTCGAATTTTAATATCGAAGACTACGCGCGAAATAATATTTCAAAATTGACAAAGGGTTAATTATCAAAGCAACACTCTTTAAAAATACCCCGCAGACAACCGACGTCGTTCGTAATGCTCTGTGCGTGGATTTTCGGCAATTCGTTGCACTTTGATCATTCCCAAAATTGACAAAGGGTTCATTCCCGAGAAACATCCCCGAAAAATTCTGTTTAGCAATTTTGCAAATCCTGTAGAAAGATTTTCAACGATTTCCAGCATTGTTCCAGTATTATTGGTACTAAAATATCGACGACTCTGGATTTACAACCCCTCCGCGAATTGTCCTCGGCGAGGATCGTCCAGCGAAAATGATTAATTTGAAAAAAGAACGCCGCTGAAAATTCTCCGCGGATAAACAGAAATGTCGAGACTTTTCGCGAATCGGTCGCGGTGTTTCGGTTTTATCGGTCCTAAAATTGGCGCGTACGCTTCTAAATCGGTTTGCATCGATTGTCGCGGCGAACGAAAGGGCGGGGACGGTCTCGCACAGCGACACAAGAGTTACAGCCGGGCTCGAAACAATCCCGACGACTTTTGATGGTGTTGGATATTAAATTTCGTTTGCGTCTCCCAGTTTTATTGGATTACCGGTAACCAGCCCGGGATACAGTACGGCACTCGAGCGCCCTCGGTATCCCCTCTAAGTACTCGGTTGCTGTGCCGTGTCTGCATTGGCACGTAACCCTCGACCCGTCGCGTCGAGTAGCACAGGGATAGGGGCCCTGTTTGTACGAAAATTAAATTCATAACGATAAAATCCTTTGCGAGGATCCAAACGCTGGGCTCCGCGATCCACGCGTTGCGCGAACTCCCCGCCGCCTATCCCCGCAACCCGTTTCGCCACCGACATCGCCATTCAGAGCAACGCAATCAGCCAAAACTCGCGAAAAGCCTGCTCCGCTTCCCTGCCAAAGTCAAGCACCGACTGAGTAGCCACTAACTGCGCCATACAATTTCCGTCTTCGGTTTCCCTAGGACCCTAGGAATATGCAATTACCCGCGCCCGCAGCTTCGCGTTGTTTCCGATGTGTCGGAAACTTCGATCGAACTCGCGCTGCAATTTTTACTCTGGTAAGCATTGTAATCGTAGAGGTAC
Source organism: Agapostemon virescens (assembly GCA_028453745.1). NCBI lineage: Eukaryota > Metazoa > Arthropoda > Insecta > Hymenoptera > Halictidae > Agapostemon > Agapostemon virescens. The sequence continues at coordinate 6,592 of JAQQRL010000588.1, read as the reverse complement.
GAACCGTGTTTCTAAAAGAATCTGTCACAGAAATATTGGGACAGGGGTGGAACAATTTTTTACGATTATGATACTTTCCATGGAAAATTTCCTGTCTGTCAGGGTAACTTTGAGGTACAACAATTTTCACTTTGCCAAGCGCCGTAATCGCTAGGAACAATTTTATTCGACTCTAGAGGAGATAGAGTTTGTTGCAATTTGTACGCCGGCGAGGACAGAATTAGCGGGCTATGTTTTATGGGGAATTAGTTTTTAATAGATCCGAGTCCTATTTTGTTGCCTAAGAAAAGTATAAACATTTTCCCAGCGGGTTCGTTCCCAAGAAATAACACGATTCGACGGTCGCAGGCGTAGCACGCGTGTTATTGTTATTTTTCCGAGTACAGGGATTGTGTATCTTTTTAGGCGAACGTTGTCCTGCATAGCGACGCTAAACACTTGAACACACAAGCCTGGTATCCCGCGAGGGAGGTAGTAGAAACACCGGTGACACGAAACCAGATGTTTCTAGGACACGGTGTTGTTTCAATGAAGCGATTTTCAGCTGGAAACATCCTACTTTTTAACAGACCGAAAAGAAATCGCCGGGTAATACCTTTGCAAATATGCAGTGCGTCGGCGGGACGGAAGCTCTGCGAAAAACGGAATCAAAAACGTAGAATACAATTTTCTTGTGTGACGCTTCGCTTCTGGGATAATTGAATTCAAAGAGTCGATACACGCAGAGAGAAAGAGAGAGAGAAAGTGACTCGCTTGCGCGCGACATTGTAATTGAATTATCTTGGACACGAAGACTCGTGCGAAAAAATTGCATTCCTCGTGTTCGACGCAGTTCTTCTTTCAGAATAACGCCCCATCGATTCCGTCACTGCCACACTAACACTTTATCGACCTGCGATTATTTCCGAATTTTTGTAAGACCCATGATCCATGACTGAAAACTTTTTAATGGGTCCTTCAAGGCTGACAGCAATTTTTATTGCGAATCAACAATGCATCCCCAATAATATTGTCTGATAATGTTGTTACAAATTGGAATGTACAAATAGAATTTTAAGCTTCATTTTGAAAGAGGCCCATGATCCATGACTGAAAACTTTTTAATGGGTCCTTCAAGGCTGACAGCAATTTTTATTCGGGATCAGTAATGCATCCCCAATAATATTGTCTAATAATGATGTTACAAATTGGAATGTAAAACTAGAATTTTAAGCTTCATTTTGAAAGAGGCCCATGATCCATGACTGAAAACTTTTTAATGGGTCTTTCAACGGTCACAGCAATTTTTATTGCGAATCAACAATGCATCCCCAATAATATTGTCTAATAATGTTGTTACAAATTGGAATGTACAAATAGAATTTTAAGCTTCATTTTGAAAGAGGCCCATGATCCATGACTGTAAACTTATTAATGGCTCTTTCAAGGCTGACAGCAATTTTTATTTCAAATCAACAATGCATCCCCAATAATATTGTCTGATAATGTTGTTACAAATTGGAATGTACAAATAGAATTTTAAGCTTCATTTTGAAAGAGGCCCATGATCCATGAATGAAAACTTTTTAATGGGTCCTTCAAGGCTGACAGCAATTTTTATTTCAAATCAACAATGCATCCCCAATAATATTGTCTGATAATGGTGTTACAAATTGGAATGTAAAAATAGAATTTTAAGCTTCTACTAACCTAGCTATTAACCCTTTGTACTCGAACGGCGACTCTGAGGCGCCAGTAAAAATTGCCACACCACTGTTTAAAACAATTTTAACATCGCTATCTTTGTATCTAAGAAATTGATAAAAATTCAACGGTTGCAAGAACGAGAAACAGTAATAAAATCCATATACAATAAGGTGAAATAATTTAGGTAGAATGAATATATCCTACGTCACAAGAAACGCTTTGGTTTTTTAGTTAAAACAGCTTCGAGTGCAAAGGGTTAATAAGGCTTCCGGTCGATAAAGTGCTAAAACTGTGGCATACACGAGGTCGGCTCTTTCAGAAGCTACGAGAAATCTGACCATTGTTTTCGCTATTGCAAAAACCTCCAAAATATTTCTCTTCCCAAAAACAGCAGAGACGAAGCGCGTACAGGATCACCCTGAAAAAATAAGTAGTGTCTATTCAGCCCCGTACAATTATAATATCTTGTTTGTCCCATCGAAGTCGACTGACGCGCATACGAAAACGTCGTCGAGGACGAAGACCACAATAACATGTTTCAAGGTCTCCTTTTGTAAACTGTTGACAAATATTTTGCTGGTCGAAGATGCGGCAGTCAATAGCACCTGCGTTTCCCGTTAACATACGCCCGCTTTCCGCTTCGGCGATAAAGTTGCTGGCGCCTCGTTCGGGAGTGTTGGGCGAGGCGGATTCTAAATTGTTCGTAAGAGTGCAGCTTAGGCTAACGGAACGCGTAAGACGAATCGGCGTCCGCGGAGCACTCGGAACCCGGTGCCGCAAAGACAATTACATACTGGAAGCGTTTCTGCGGTTAGAGAATTACCCGAGCTACATCCGAGGCCATGATTCTCGTTCCCGTGCGTGACTATATTTATTTTGAGCCGGGGCAATTAGTTCGTTTCGCCGAGACAGCGAAGGGTTGCCATACCTGGAGCTCGGTGGTACTGTATACGCAGACACGCGCAACTTCTCTGTATCACGGATGTGTTTCTAACAGCAGGATGTTCATCGTGCTCGGTGGAGGTGGCGGTTTTACAAAGTCGGCGTTAATTGCCTCCGGAGGTATCCTCAACTGTACGGTAATTCACGCATAAATACATGAAATTACTTTCCCTTATTTAGGGGCTCATTAGGCAGATCTACTGTTATTGCCGACGAGAACCGAAACCCGGCGAGAAGAAAAGTTTCAGCCGGTGGACAGGCGAGACACGCTCGAATTTCATGAATAGGAAATTAAAACGACTGCCGATCGACCCTTCGAAATCCCCGTCGCTCCATCTAGGAGCCTCCGATTAGAGCCATAATCGGTTGCATTAACCCGCGCCTAGCCGTCAACGTTCGACGTTCGCTCGATTATGCACCAAAAAATACAATTGAATTTATTTACTGCGATCTAGATTATAATACATTCTCGAATCGTTGTATTGCAACCTCGTTGTTGACCACGACCGTGACCATTTTATTTGTCAATGTTTAAGTAAATTATTTGTGTTAACCCTTAGCACTTCAATGGCTCCTCTGAGGCACCACTAAAAATTGTCATACTATTATTTAAAACAATTTTTATATCACTGTGTTTGTATCTAAGAAATTGGTGAAAGTAGAAATGTTGCATGTACGAGTAATAGCAATAAAATTTGTATGCACGAAAAGAAGTGCATACAATCTGCACAGTGTGATACAATCATCCATCTGTAATGGAATTATTCTAAATACAAAATTGTCTCGATTTTGGGACTAAAATTGCTTGGAGGGCAAAGGGTTAAACGTTTATTATTCAGATAATTATCTGAATCACAACAAACTGGAATGAAATGGTAAGATGTCTTCTTCGTCGATGTGCTTCGTACACTGTAAATATGCGTTGACCAGGTCGTCATTTTCACATACGTTTTCCTATAGTATTATCTTTCCCAGATAACGTGGTGGGAGGTCGAAATCAAAGAAGAAAGGTTATGATAGAATTTTATCGATCAGGCTTACGCAAACCAAGCCGAATTTCTCTTAATTCTCAAGAAAAACTTTTGCTACCGCGTTTCCTAAATTGGTACAAGTTTGGTGTAGATTTGCGTCAAACTATGTCTGTCGATCTTCGTTGTAATCTTCGTATAACTACAAAGTAACTGGCGCCAGTAAAAATTGCCATACTGCAATTCAAAATCGCAACAAACTGGAATGAAATGGTAAGATGTCTTCTTCTTCGATATGCTTCTTAGACAGTAAATATGCGTTGACCAGGTCGTCATTCTGACATACGTTTTCCTATAATATTATCTTTCCCAGATAACGTGGTGGAAAATCGAAATCAAAGAAGAAAGGTAATGATAGAATTCTACCGATCAAGCTTACACTAAACAAGCCCAAATTCTTTTCAAAGTGTTTTCCAAGTTGGTACAAGTTTGGTATAGATTTGTGTTAAACTATGTCTCCCAATCTTCGTTGTAATCGCCAGTAAAAATTGCCATACTCTAATTCAAAACAATTATCATTTTACTAAATCAACGCAAAAAGATTGCACAAAATAAAAATATTCTCGGTTACAAGAAGCGTCTTAACTTTCCAATTGACATTGCTTCGAATGCAGAGGGTTGAACGACTGTTTCCACAGCGTGGGTCAATGCAGACCCGGCCTGCGGGGGGATCGAACGCCGCTAAAACTTGAAGAAATCATATCCCCGTTTTCTGGAGGAGCGAACAAGAAATAGAACTATTATTTTAACAAGTTGCCGTGCTCGCTAGGAATTCAAAGTACATTCCGCGGATTCATCTTGCCGAAAATAACATAGATCGCGCGGGGGTGGAACCGCGAGGAATAATATTAAGCTAGCTCGAGTAACCGACTCCCTTGAATAGAAATATTAGATTCGAACCGGTAAAATATTCAAGAAAAGTTTCGGGGCCCGGTGAATATATAGGATCGAGCAGCAGCGTAACACGTATTTCGGAATTACCGAGGAAATCCCGGCGAAGTATTAAGTACTTACAATTAGTACTCGCCCTTTGGTAATGTGTTCGACCGCAACTTTATCCTCTGCGGTGCAGACACACTTCTGCTTACTGTCGTTAATTATTTAAACGCGTCTTTGCGAGGGAGAACGAAAAGCCGCGGCTCGCCATCCGTACGATTTCTCCCCCCTGCAAAATTTAATCGTGGCAAGAGGTGTCCGATCGTTATTGCATCGAGAACTTTGAAAACGAATAGGAAAAAAAAAACAGAAAAACTTTATTTATTCGGATGATCGAATATCGACAACGAGAGGGTGGAATTTAATTTCCGTTTAAGGCTAAATCTACCGTAGCCAGTCGAATAACCGGTTTCGGATTTTCTATTTCGCAATTATCGAAGCTACAGAATCACCTTCGCAGGAGTCGACGCTATGGATTTCCTTGTTCGATCGTGTGTCGCGATATAAAGGTTGTGCAAACTTTAAACAGATTAACCCTTTGCTCTCGAAGCTGTTTTGATTCGAAAACCTAGGCATTCTTCTGACTTAGGATATTTTCATTTCACTTGATGTATTTCATATTACGCACGTGGATAATTTTACTATTACTCGTCCTTGCAATAGTCACATTTTTACAAATTTCTTAGATACGAGCATAGCGGTGTGGAAATTTTTATTGGCGCCTCAGAGTTGCCAGTCGAGTGCAAAGGGTTAAATGTCGTTTTGCAGAAGACGATGCGCGTTCGGCAGGGTTTCGCGTTGCACGAAAATAACAACGTCCACGCGTCGGAGTAAAATTAAAAATTCTGTACAAACGGCGAGCCACGGACAAACGATCTTCCGCCCGAAGGAATCAGAATTATTCCCGAACAAAGGATTAAAGGATTAAGAAACGTCGCTTGGAAAATATGTGATCTCATTCCCGAGCGCATTTTGCTCGCAGGAAAACGCGAATCCAAGAGACACGAGTTTCTAGACACTCGGGGGGGAAGGTGAAAATATTCCGTGGAACCTCGAAGGAGACCGACTCCCGAGCAGCGCCGGCTTCGAGTGCATAACATTGCATCCAGCATCCAGCATCCAGAAAGTCTGTCGGCTTAAGAACAGCCGGCAGTTCGCAGAGGCAAAGAAAACTCGCGTCGCACGGCGAAAGGATTAATAGTCGGAAAGGGGGCACGTGTCGGCTGTTAAGAGCATTCTTCGAGACGCTGTTGCGTTCAACAGCCGCGTTCACGATCTGCAAAATGTTCCTTGCAAAAATTCCTCGCCGACGAACGGGCCCTTCGGAATTAATATTGCGTACGCGTCGATGCCGAACCATTCTCCTGCCTCCGGTTCGCTGAACAACCACCAGTCAAAAAGAATATCGATCCTGTTAGCTGTGAGCGAAACTTCCAAATATATGCTTTCGATAACCGTTTGAATCCCAGGGGGTATTGAAAAAGGCACTGTCGAAGAATCCCAAACAGCGCAACCGCGCTTCTCTAAATGAGTGCGAAAAGACAAGCAAGCAACGCGATGGCGCTTGTTTTATTCTATATCGAGAATATTATTATTATTATATTATATTATTATTTTATTTTGAAGATTTTCGCGTTTGATTCATGTCGATAGCTCTAATAGTTTGACCGGGGCACGACTTCAAAGATTTGCCAAATATTGCCACAAAATCGCTAAATATTGAAGATATACCCCTTCTTAAAATCGCGAAAAATCTTTAGGCCTCCGATTCTTTCGTAATTTTGGGAACACGTTTCTAGATGGGCAGGAAGAGTGTATGTCAAATTTCAGCTCGATCGGAATCTAATTGCAGCCGTGGCGCGACTTTGAAATGTCGGGGTGATCAATGGCGAAAATGGGAAAAATTGGGGTTGATAAAACGAAGCCTCCTGGATTTTCCTGAAACGCAAGCCTAGAAAATGAGGAGTCTTCTTAAAGAGGAAGGTTTGAGGAAGATTTTC
>JAQQRL010000587.1:0-10113 GCA_028453745.1 Agapostemon virescens | reverse complement strand
TCGGTTAGGTGATTTGTTCTTCGTATAGCATTCAATTAAAAGAGGTTCTAGGATTGTTGAGCTGGCTTCGTATTTTGTCAAGGATTGAGGAGGATATTTAGCGATGAGGGATGTATTGGTTTAGGGATGGTGGTGCTGATCCTCTGGATAGTCGTTTAAACGATTCGTTCTTCGTACAGCATGGAATTGAGAGAGGGTTGTAGGATTGTTGAACTGGCTTCGTATTTTGTCGAGGATGAAGAAGATATTTAGCAATGAAGTTCAGACGATTACTTATTCCTCGCATAGTACGAAATTGAGAGATTTTATATGATTATTCAACTGCCTTTCTATTTTATCGAGGATAAACAGAATATTTAGTCAAGAGGGATGAATTAGCTTCAGTAGGGTGGCGCTGGTCCTCCGGATGATTCTTTAAACGATTATTTACTCAGCATATAATACGAAATCGACATTATATGATTTTTTAACTGGTTTCCTACTTTGAAGATAAAAAGAATATTTTGTAACGCGAAGTATATCAGGATGGTCATTCTAAGGTACAATATTGCTAGTCCTGTAGCCATTGAACCTGTACAGTTTTCATAAAATTTCCAGGTAATTCGAAAATCATTTCACGATCGTTGAAACAGTCTTTCCATTTCGTGAACGCCAAAAAGGACATTTGCACGACGTAATTTTTCAGTGTTTCCCTTTTTCCTGCGAATACCGGAATTCTTGGACAGTCGAATGGGTATTCGATCGCGTGGCGTCCTCACCTATTTCGCATCGTCGGAAAGATTAATAGTTCGCTCGACGGTACCATTAATATTAGTCGAAGCTGTCGGAAGCTCGCCATTTATGAAATCACGCGGACGGTACAGTTATAGTATAATTTCGTAGATCGTGCCTCGCTATAAATAATTCTGACGCGGTTCGCGTGTTCCCAGGAGTCGACTGTAACCGGTGATGTCACCTTGTCCACCTTGCTGAATGATAAAACCCGCCGCGGACAAATTTCTCTCGTCAATATTTGCCGTGCGTTGCGCATGCGGGCGCGTCTTCTTGGCGCGACAACTGCTTCTCGGACATGCTCATGAATAGATGCATAATCATTATGCAACCGAAGCGGTCGGACAATTTTCTGAAAGACCACAGTTCTGTTCCGACGCTGTTCCGCCGTGCGCAGATGCGCGGGAAACGTTAACGATTAAATTTCTGTTATTCCGAAAGCATCGTTTTCCATTACCGGTAATGGCTACAGCGACATTACATTTAATCGTCGATAGTCACTGTTCGGACGTGTTCACGTTACTATGATCGATGCGAACCGATCGTTGAACCATCCAACATTTTATTAATTCGTTTGTGATCGATCTATCATTTTGTTTCCGAGCTGGAAATGTATGTTCAGTTTGGCGAAAATGCTGGTACCGTTTTCCAACATCCTCCGCCATTTTGGAACCACTATGGAGTCAGGATATATGCTTGAATTTAAAGATGCCGAGTGCAAACGATTCTGAAAAGTATTTAATAATAATGAGGGGAATAATGCATAGAGAAAAAGAAAATGATCTTGTCGTTCTCCACTTCTTTCGCCATTTTGTAACCATAAAAGTAAAAATAATGCTTGAATTTAAACTGTGTCACCTGTTGCTTAATGCAATCGATGAATTTCCTGTTAGTAGACAATATAATCAAGCCTGAAAAAGTATTTAATATCAAAGAAGCTAATAATCAATATTTTAAGAAAAGAAAGTACTGTTGTCGTTCCTCAACTTGCTCCGCCATTTTGGTGCCATAGAAATAAAATTAATGCTCGAATTTAAACTGTGATAAACTGTGATCAAGCAGACTACGCAGGACCAAAAAATATCGAATGGCAACATAGAATTGAACAATACCAAATTAATTAGACGATCGAGCAGACTACGGAGGATCAACAATTTCTAACGGCAACATAGAACCGCGTAATTCCAAATTAAATGCACAGTTAAGTGGATAATAGCGTGGATGAACTTTGTACCAACAACGCGAGACTTGATAATAGGAAATTAATTAATATTTTTCTTTCCCCGTTCGAGGCTAGTCAAACATTAATTTGCATATGGATGAAACGTGCACGTAAAATTATATAGCATGAACAGAGAGCCGACGATGGAACGTTAGAATTCGCGTAAGAATGTTAGTCGTCGATTAACGAAGCTCAAACAAGCGTAAATAGGGAAGTATAATGAGCACGGATGACCGAGTTCGTTGTACAGTCTGTTCTTTGGGTTCGCGCGATAATGACCGCGACGCATAATAGGGGACTAACTGCATAATAATAACGACTTTAATGAATACTCTATAGTATCCGGCACAATTAAGTCGGCACGGGAATTCAATATTCGTTGTAGACCGGCTGTCGCGGCAGGACCAATCTTCGTGTCAACCTCGGACCTATCGCGTGTCGTTTAATTTCCAATCTCGATTGCATCCAGCAATTAACCCGCATTCAGAGGGATGCACCGTGAATCGATGCTATCTGCGCGGATTAAGTTCTCTCGCTTCGGCCCAGGCAACGGAAAACGTGACTCTTTCGCCGAAGAACCAGAATAATACAGCATTACGCTCGCATAATCAATATGGAGATTAAACGTTGAACGCTGCTGGATGTGTAATTAATCGTTTCTTAGATTACTCGTTAGTTTTTATGATTGTTTTGTTGATCTGTTGGTGGCCGAGTCTACGGTTGTATTCAACAATAGAAAGATACAGGTCTGAACACTTTTGGTGCACCCAAAATGGCGGAGGAGGTTGCGGAACGATTACAGTACTTTCTTTTCTTAAAATATTGATTATTAGCTTCATTAATGTAGAATACTTTTTCAGATGGATTATATTGTTAAGTAACAGAAAGTTCATCAATTGCATTAAGCGTGACACAGTTTAAATTTAAGCATTATTTTTATTTATATGGCTACAAAATGGCGGAGGAGGTTGAGGAACGACAACAGTACTTTCTTTTCTTAAAATATTGATTATTAGCTTCTTTGATACTGTCATTACAAATTTTTGGTCCTGTGTAATCTTCTTGATTGTGTAACTAATTTGGAATTATGTGGTTCTGTGTTGCCATTAGAAATTTTTGGTCCTTCGTAATCTGCTTGATCGTGTAATTAATTTGGTATTCTTTCGTTCTGGTTCTACTTAATTATTATAAATAATTCTAAGACACATGGCCTGTTGTGATAAATTAAATCATATAGGTCTTTTCTTTCTCCGTGCAATTTCATTATCGTTTCTTGAGGATGTTTATTTTCTAAATCATTTTTTAACAATTCATGTAAGGAATTTTATTTATGTTCACGACGATTAATTTTACGGAATTGAGTAGTGAATTGAACGGTAATAAGAAAATGCAACTGAGAAAGCCAGTTGTTTCGTTTGGTGTTATTTTCGATTTCTTTGAGAAAGTAATTGCGAGAGAATGGTGTGTGGTTTTTTAACGAAACGAGCCATAAACGATGTAAAATGGCGGCGATCATCGTTATAGGAACGGAGTGCACCGTGTCCGATGTGTGTCAATGCAATTCGAAATACGCCGTGGCACGCGTGACAATGAGATGCGACATAATGCGACGCGTACGTGACACCTGCAATGACATAAAAGCATGCTGGGGAAACGTTTAGGCCTTTCCTGCATCGGAGAACTGTAATTTCTTGCATAAGTGCTCGGCGCAACCTAATTCTCCCTGAATTGCATCTAATTGACGGGAGGACGCTCGAGACGCGACTCTGAAAAATTCCGAAGAACGTGTCCTCAGCTTCAAGTTCTCAATTAATATTTGCAGACCGTGTTAACGAGGCAAATTGTTTATCAATGTTTATTGCACGAATTTCTAAACATTCAAGCCACTGGACTTTCGAGACGCAATTCTTAAAAATAGAGAAGAACGCTGTCTTCAGATCAAATTTTTAATAAATATTTGCATAAAATATTATCGAGTAGAAATAGTTTAAGAATATTTATTACAATAATTTCTAATATTTCGAGGCACTGGGTGCTCGAGACGCAACCCTGAAAAATTGGGAAGAATATCATCCCCAGATCAAATTTTTAATTATTATTTGCATAAAATATTATCGAGGAGAAATAGTTTAAGAATATTTGTTACAATAATTTCTAATATTTCGAGGCACTGGATGCTCGAGAAGCAACTCTTAAAAATTCTGAAGCACACGGTCCCCATATCAATTCGTTAATTAATATTTGCATAAGATATTAACGAGGAGAAATAGTTCGAGAATATTTATTACAACATTTTCTAATATTTCGAGCGCACTAGACGCGACACTTAAAAATTCAGAACATCATCCCTAAATTAAATGGTTAATTAATATTTGTACAAAATATTGTCGAAGAGAAAGAGTTTATGAATATTTATTACCCGATTTTTAAACTTTCAATTGCACTGGGTGTTCCAGATGCAATGAACTATATCGTCTCCAGAACAAATTGTTAATTAATATTATGCTGACTGGTATTGATGAGTAACACAGCCATATGGATATTTATAAACATTTTTTAAATGTCAATCCGCTAGATGTTCGATTAATTTCCAATCAAGATTGTAAGTCTGGATATTTTCAACTAAATTGGTAGAGAACACGATCATTCGAAAAAGATAGCATCGTTCGCATAAATATACACGTTAATTTACATAAACATTGGCAGTTTATTGAGAAGTTCTACAGAGGAAACGATCCGGCGAAATTTCAGCGAGACACCGAGAGAAATTTTTCAGTAAAATGTCGCTCGACTGGTCGAACGAAAGAGTTCGCCAACGTTCGAAAGCATGATTACAGGTTTTTGCATAGAGTTTAATCGACCAGCAACGAATCGCAACTCTGTAATCAATTTATTCAACGAAATATAATTAATCTTTACCGTTGGGACCACGGAATGCGTCGAAATTACTTGTCTCACGATTTTACCTTCTTCGATCACTGAAATTGGAAAAATTCTTCCTCTAGAAATTTTTTTATTCAGCTTCCATATTTTCTCTTCCTGTTCCTTTTCAGTAATTAAGCCTTTGAGGACGGTTTTCGTAATACTTTTATTTTCTGTTAGAACTAAAAACTTTAATACACGATTTAGCTTTCTGGAAATAATATTTCCAATATTTTTACAAATTTTCACTTCAACAAACAAAATTTAACTTCTTCAAGAAAATATTTTAAATAATTCTCTACTGCAAAGGGTTGAGATACAAGCTATCATCACTAAAATCATGGGTCAGAAATCGTTTTCCACGTCCACAGAAAGAAATTGTCTTCTTTTTCAATATTTAAGCGTTCGAGGACGATTGTCGCCATATTTTTATTTTCACTTACAACTAAAAACTTTCATACAAGATTTAGCTTCCTTGAGACAATATTTTAAAAAATCCTCGATTGCAAATGGTTGAGACTAACCTTCCACCACCAAAATCGTAGATCAGAGATCATTTTCCACGTCTCCAGAGAGAAATCATCTTCTTTTTCAATATTTAAGCCTTTGAGGACGATTTCGGCCATATTTTTATTTTCACCCAGAACTAAAAACTTTAATACAAGATTTAGCTTCCTCAAGAAAATATTAAAAAAAATCCTTGATTGCAAATGGTTGAGACTAAACCTCCCACCACTAAAATCGTAGATCATTGATCGTTTTCCACGTCCCCAGAAAGAAATCGTCTTCAGTTTCAATATTTAACCCTAAAGCTACCACAAATGGTCACCCTACCATTTCCAAATTGCTCATCTCTCACAACCATCCAAATCACAAAATTACTTTCATGAAAAATAATTGACTCAACAACTTCAGCGAAGCACGCACTCTAACAAAATCCACAAAAACTCTAAACCAATTAATTCTTATAATTTTCACAAAGGTATTTGCGTTGAATTCACCGCGGTTGATTTCTCGTTAAATATTGATCCTAGCTCGCACCGTGCGTGTCTTAGTCTCGTTTAACGCACGCTCGACAATTGCCGCGCTAATATTGGACATTATTAATCCTCGGTTATCGCGAGAACGAAATAAAAATCCCCGTAGAAATCGTAAGAGGTTTGAAATCATCCCACGTGGGATGATTCGATACGTGGGCGCAAGGATACATCCTTGCGACGCAGAAGATGAATCCTAATCATTAGGTGAAAGTCTAAATCCTGCTCGGAGAGTCGTCAGCACTGTCCAAAACAGGTATTCCTGCGTGGGCGTGCGTTTTATTCGAAAGACTATGATTCTGACCTCTCTGCTGGCCTTGGACCTCGCCTTTACAGAGAAATCGAGTTCCCTGGTTCGCGACAAAATTGTCTCGAACCACCTAGCTTCGTCCCACGCGCGTCTGTTTCTTTTTTATTTTTTTTTATTTTTTCGCTTTCTTTTTTCTTCTTCATTTTGTATCCGCTTATCGGATCGAACCGCGGTTACGTTCGCTATTAGTATGACATCAGACCACATTATCGATAAATCGACTGTGTACCTTTATTTAGAATCGACGCTTTCAGCATTAACCCCTTCGCATATTAAGACCAGTCCGACTCGCGTTGATGATTTTAAACGAAGTCTAGAAAAGGTAAATGTTGCGAGTTTCTTTTCAGGCGAAATCAAATGTTGTTAATTTGTAATCAATGTTTAAGAATTTAAGTAGATGCAGCAGTGGGAAGATATAAATTGTTTTTTCCTTTTTGTAACATTTTTAACCTCTTAGGCACGGTTGAATTTTGTGATCGTTGAGGTTTTTGATAACTAAATTGTAATTCTTCTTGAAGATACGATGCACATACTTTAACTTTAATAATTTTGGAATGAGGTTTCTCATAACTGAATTATAATTTTTCTAAAAGATATGATGCATGTATTTTAAGATTAATAATTTATTGTAATAATTAATAATAGAATTGAGTGTGCTCAAGGAACTATAATGGCGCATCGTAATAGAAGATGATGCTTAAGAGGTTAACGATGATTTTTAGCGATTAACGCTTGGACGACGAGGAATATGTACAATTTTGTGATTGAATATATTTAGGATTGTTCATTGGTTGATTAATTTATTTTTGTAAGTGTTTTTGGTGGTATTTCTTGCAGACAGCTTTCTGTCGAATCAATTGTAATAATTATTGATTTAATTTAATTGCTAGAATCTGTGTAATCAAGGATTATGGTAGTTTCAGTGAAAGTAGTCGCCGATTTTGAACTGCACAGTATATATCTCAGACTGCAAGTTCTCGGAAACTTTTAATTGCACAGTTCGCCGATTCCGTAACCGAACCGCGAGCAAATATTAGCCTTGCAATCGACAGGATTCACACTTCGCATACATTTTCAAAGAGCTACCGTGCCGTTTCGTAACTCCGCGTAAACAAGATCTTCCATTTGAGAAAAGAATTTGAAATTCAACGGGTATCATCGTTTCCTGGTTTCCAACAGTTTCACCTACCGAAAATTAAAGAATTAAGAAAAGACTGAAAACAACTCAGCATTCGCAAACCGAAAAATCCTAAAACGATTTGTTCCATCGTTGCCACGCCATTTTCGCAATTGGAAATTTCGAGGCGGACTATTTATTCCGGGCGACCTAATGGAAAAGCAATTGCTGCTATATACTTCTCTAAAAATAAAACCGCACTGTTCAGTTACAATGATTGATAAACAAAACCACATTCCACTCTGTATCTGTATCTGTAAATTTCTTCTATCTGTAATAGCGAGACATTTGTTCAACTCATTTTAGTTGCTACATTCGTTCTGGATCGATTGAACAACTTCGTGTCAGCAAATAAAATCCTAAAAAGACTGATTCCATCATCGCGACGCTATTTTCGAAAGGTATGCTGTCGCAGAAACGTGCGAAGTACGCTCTTCCACGAGATTTTAAAGGCGGAAGTGTCGAGTCTGTCTATTTATTTGCTGATGATCTAATGGAAGAGCAATGGCTGCTGCATACTACTCTAAAAATAAAACCGCACTTCTCAGATACAAAGATTGATAAATACTTCAAATTTTACTCTACAATTTTCTTCTATGTGCATTAAGGAGACATTCATATATTTAATTCTAGTTACTAAATTTATTCTGCCTCAATATAATAATCCTGCGTAAGCAAACAAAATGGCAAAAAGACCGACTCCATCATCGCACCGCCATTTTCGTAAGGTACACTGTCGCAAAAACATGCGACGTATACTTTTCCACGATACTTCAATGGCGGAAGGTTCGAGCTGGCAACCTAAATGAATAGCAATGGCTGCTGCATGCTTCTCTAAAAATAAAACCGCACTGTTCAGTTACATAGATTGACAAATTCTCCAAATTCTACTCTACAATTTTCTCCTATCTGCAAGGGAGACATTCATATATTTAATTCTAGTTACTAGATTTATTCTGCCTCAATATAATAATAATACGACAAAAAAGAAAATAGCAAAAAGCCTGATTCCATCATCGCGCCGCCATTTTCGCAAGGTGCGCTGTCCGCAAAAACATGCAACGTATACTTTTCCACGATATTTCA
The DNA here is from genome assembly GCA_028453745.1 of Agapostemon virescens. Lineage (NCBI taxonomy): Eukaryota > Metazoa > Arthropoda > Insecta > Hymenoptera > Halictidae > Agapostemon > Agapostemon virescens. Next base: position 1,588 of record JAQQRL010000587.1, on the reverse strand, counting down.
ATGGAGGAATGTTGGAGCTGGCAACCTAAATGAATAGCAATGACTGTTGCATGCTTGTATAAAAATGAGACCGCATTGCTCAGTTACAAAGATTGACAAACAATTTAAAATTTTACTATACAATTTTCTTGTATTTGTAATAAAGAGACAATCATATATTTAATTCCAGTTGTTGGATTTGTTCTGCATCGATTTAACAACTCTACGTCAGCAAATAAAACTGCAAAAAGGTCGATTCCGTCATCGCGCCGCCATTTTTGCAAGACGCGTTGTTGCAAAAACATGCGACGCACGCTTCTTCATGATATTTCAATGGCAGAAGGTTCGAGCTGGCAACCTAAATGTAAAGCAAGGCTGCTGCATGCTTTTCTAAAAATGAGACCTCTTTGCTCAGTTACAATGATCGACAAACAATTTCTACTTTCACTACACAATTTTCATGTATTTACAATAAAGAGGCATTCATGTATTTAATTCCAGTTGTTAAATTTTCCTCTGCATCGATTTAACAACTCCGCGTCAGCAAATAAAATGCCAAAACGACCGATTCCATCATCGTACCGCCATTTTCGTAAGGTACACTGTCGCAAAAACATGCTACGTATACATTTCCTCGATACTTCAATGGCGGAAGGATTGAAAAAAACAAAATCTCACTACTCAGTTACAAAGATTGAATAAATACTCCAAATTCGTCTATCCGCAATAATGTTTCCTTAAATATTCATGTATCTCATTACAGTTACTACATTCGCTCTGCATCAACATAATAATCCCGCGTCACCGAACAAAACGCGAAAAAACCTCGATTCCATCATCGCGCCGCCATTTTCGCAAAGTGTGCGCGGTCGCAAAAACCTGCGACGTATACTTTTCCACGATATTTCAATGGCGGAAGGTCCGAGGCGGCCTATTTATTTGCGCGACCTAATGGAAAAGCAATGACACGGTAGAAAGTAACCGTGGCCGGGATCGTCGACTTCCTGCGGACGTGGAACATTGAATAATCAGCAGGGCAGCAAGTCAGCAAGGCAGCAGCGGAGGCAGAGCCTCGCGAGATGCTGCGTGACCAAGAAGGGCCCTCGTGTCGAACAGAATCGGGCATAAATCCTTCGGTGGCGGTGGTGGACTCGTCGAAGGGTATAACTTAATCAACGTGTCGTTTCGCCTGTCCTTTGTTGGCCAGCGAGAAGGGTCGCACACTTATAATCATAGGATTCTGGTCCTTTGATCCGGGCGGCCGGTGATCCTGCCGCTGCGATTTATAGCATAAGGGACCCCAACTACTATGGTCTGGGGGAATCGGCGAACCCGATCCGCTCATTTCCCGAAGATCCGGTTCTACGATCGAACGCGATCCAGGGAGATACGTCATCTGGCCGCAGGATGAGTCTATAGGGCCCCTGGAGCAACAACGCCGGAAAGGATCTATCATTATCCTTGAGCATGAAGCCGGTGATTCGGTGTTACGTTACTCGCAATTAATACTTGCCTAGCGGGTGTTGCGTCCTGCAACGATTCAGCGATACTTAACCGCCTGGATTAGCCTGATCAGACGCTTTTAATGGTCGCCGGAGCATCAGGCGCC
>JAQQRL010000586.1:0-10131 GCA_028453745.1 Agapostemon virescens | reverse complement strand
CCGTGTTTGTGGTTCGGAGAACCGACATGTGATTGTCGAACAACAAATGCACCCATAATGTGTCACTGTTTGGTGCGGATTTTGGGCTGGAGGCATCATTGGACCATACTTTTTTGAAAATTAGACTGGTCAAGCAGTAACTGTTACTGGTGCTCGATATCGCGACATGATAACACAGTTCTTTCTGCTGAAATTGGATGCTATTGATGTGGCCAATATGTGGTTTCAACAAGACGGTGCCACATGCCATACAGCCAGTGAAACAATTCAATTACTGCATGAGACATTTCCTGGTCGTGTACTCTCTCGTTTCGGTGATCAGAATTGGCCCCCTAGATCGTGTGATTTAACACCATTAGATTTCTTCTTATGGGGTTATTTGAAGTGAAAGGTCTATGTCAACAAGCCCACAACCACCCCTGCATTACAAGAGGAAATTAAACGCTGCAACAACGAAATTCAGCCACAATTATGCAGAAAGGTCATGAAAAATTTCGACAAAAGAGTGCGTATGTGCTAGCAAAGCCGTGGGGGCCATTTTTCCGATGTGTTATTCCATAAATAACCCTACTCTATGTACTTTATGATTCAATGCAAAAATAACAATCTAAAGACTAAAACCTGTGTTTTCTATTTAATTAAAATCTTGCGTTAATTTGGGGACACCTTTTATATCGGAAAATTACTAACGAAAGGATTTTTATAACATCAGTAATTACGAAAGAAATAAATAGGGATAATTTTGAATGGTTTGGTAGTTTTAGTGTTAATGCGTTAACAAGGTATATTTTCTAAGTTTATGAGTAGCGAATATATTTCGACCAAAAGAATGAGACATTGTAAAGAATACAATGGAGAAGAAAGTAAATCAGTTTGTAATAATATGTATAATTCTTTAGTCGATTCATTAAATGGCCTGAATGAAAAGTGGAGCAAAAACAGCTTCGCACGGAATGTGCTAATGAATGAATGGTGAAAAGTTAGAACGTTTGCTACGGAGCACTGCTTCCTTCGGATCCTAAACAGATTTAGCACAATGGTTGTGAAACTGGTTGTTAATAAAATTCAATAATGTTGATATTCTTTCTGATCTGTGTATTTAGTGTTTCATGTTCCTTCTTCTGCTGTTTATCGTATGAATTTTTGTCAGTTTTAACATAATTATAATCAAAAGACAAGACTCGATTTCACATTGAGTTATTTAAGAACACGCTGGATACAATTCAGTTAGTTAATTCCCAGATCTCCATATTAAGTTTAGATTAATAATTCCGTCACCCACATATGACACGGCGATCAAAGTGGTAAATAAAGGCGAAATTACTTATTACGTTTTAAAATATTGGGTTGGCAACTAAATGATTGCGGATTTTGTCGATGGATGGTTTCAGTACATTATTTTGCAGCAACTAAAACTTAAATCCGCAATCGCTTAGTTACCAAACCAATATACTTATTAAATTTAACGAATTTCTCAATTCCTTCGTAGTCGAAAATAATTCGTTTCAGTTTCAATACTAGAACAACGGAACACTAAATTATAAAATTGACAAGGAGCACTAAACTATAAAGTTTCTGTAAAAAGTTTTCGTGAGAAAATTCTCAACACTATACCGTCAGGAAGACTATTAATAGGACTTTCAATAATTGTACTTAACAGAACGATGTTTAAAAAACAATTTTTACATTATAGTTTGCAACGAAATGATTAGATAACGTTACCGAGGCTGCCTCGTGGATTCCCAATAAAAATTACTATCAGTGTTAAAATATCCATTAAAAAAGTTTTCAATCACGGACTATAGACCATAACAAATTCTGAAGCAATTGTCGGTCGGTAAAGTGTTAATAATCAATAACTGTCGAATAAGAAATCCGAAGAAGAAGTAACGAGTCCGTTCTGCCGTTCTACTGTTAAAAATCCAAAGATATCCTGTTGCACGAGTTACTAAGAAGATTCTATAGTAATTTATAATTTTACATGGCTACGTGTACCGCGACCGATACTGTCCTCCACAAAAATCTAATTAAAACGAAACAATACACTTGTGTCTTTAACACTTGAACCATTCATATTTATTCTAAATAACTTTCCAGTTGAAAGACACGCGTTCGGGCACGCGACGCAAATTAAAAGTCCCATAAAAGCGATCTCCACCATACACCGCACACACCATTCATCGAACTTTACCGATTGATAGTGAATAGCCAGCCGTCCAATATTCTCTGCCATTCGAATACTTTCATCGGTATTCATCAAATTTCATTTACTCTAATTGCAACGTGCTCTTCGCGAACCCATGGCGTTCGGATCCGACCGAGGCCGCGTCTGGACGGAAGTATGACAAATTTCATTGGTCGACGATTAGCTTCAATTACGACGATTGTAAGAGAGATGGAAGCACGGTATGCCCTCTCCGAATGCACGGTCATCGAGCTCGGTGGCGTGTTTCTAACCAGAGGAATTTCAAATTACATTGACCGACGATTAGCTCCGGTTACGTTGACGCTAACAGCGAGAAGTATACCAGTATAGCAGTACAACGCGTTCCGTGGAATTGCACTTCGAGTTTGGCGGTGAGTTTCACGTCGGAGGTATGTCAAATATCGTCCAGGTCTAATTACGTCGACGATAAGATCGAGGAGCATAGTACTTTCTGCGAAATCGTTCCAGGCGATCCGTTCCTCGACAGAAATATAACGAATCGCGCCGCTTTCGATCTTAATTAACGCTTTACCGACCGGAAGTCGATCAATAGGTCATTCTGACTATAGTAAAAGACGAAATTTAATTTAATCGGATTTTCTACGATTTTTCTTACAATATAAAGAATTTTCTTGCAGAATGAAGAAGTCTGCCGAATCGATTCTTGCGAAGGCAATTTTATAACTTTCGTAATTGTAAGATAAAAAATCCGAGAAGAATCATTTGATTCGTTGTAAGTTGAGCGATGAGAACTATGATCGAAGTGTTATCTTGTATTATGCGATGTAAAAGTGTAGGGCAATGTACAAGTTACTGTGTCCCACTCAATTGCTGGACACAAAACCAGTAATTAACCCTTTGCACTCGAAGCTGTTTTAACTCCAACCCTAAGTAATTTTTTCTGACCTTGAACATTTTCAATCTACATGATAGATTTTATTTTATGCATACGCAATTTGTTTACTATTACTCGTTCTTGTAACGATTAAATTTTTACGAATTTCTTTGACACAGCGATGTAAAGATTGTTTTAAACAGTGTTGCAGCTATTTTCTGTGGTGCCTGAGAGTCACCGTTCGAGTGCGAAGGGTTAACTTACAAAACTTTGTTTGTGAATTTATTATTTTACTGCCTGTATTCAATAGTTTTCCTATGCTTTCCATAGAAAATATTACTCGATTCTAATTTTTGTATATAAAATCGTTAAATTGTTAGGAAATTTCATAGTAATGGTACTCTCGAATAAACGTTATTCATTGTGTCTGCTATATGCGATTTTCATTCTACACGATATATTTCATCTTATGCATAGGAAATTTGTTTACTATTAGTCGTCCTTGTAACGATTAAATTTTTACCAATTTCATTGACACAGCGATGTATAGATTGTTTTAAAAAGTGCTGCAACTATTTTCAATGGTGCTCGAGAGTCACCGTTCGAGTGCAAAGGGTTAACACTAGAACTACCAAACCAATCATTTTGACTGGTTCCCAATTGTTCCTTTAGCAATTATTGAAGTTATAAAAATGTTTTCATCAGAAATTTTCGGATGTACTTCTTTGTTGACGTACACGTTATAATAAGAATTGTATGAAGTTTTAACCCTTAGCACTCCAATGGCTCCTCTGAGGCGACACTGAAAATTGTCAGACTATTATTCAAAACAATTTGTACATTACAAATGTTTGCAAATAAGGTGATAGTAAAAATTGAAGTGGTGCCGTACGATTAACAGTAACAAACTTGATATGCACGAAAGGAAATGAACCAAGTGCAAAGGAATTATTCTAGGACAGAAAGATGTCTCGAGTTAGGAATTAAAATTGATTGGAGTGCGAAGGGTTAATAGATGCAGTCTTGTTATTATTACAAAGCAACGTATATCGTTGTATCGATTGTTCGGTAGTTCTAGTGTTAATGAAAATAACACGAATAATAATAAAGAGACTATCATTGTAGGTGTTTAAAAAAGGGTGGTTTCATTTAAAAAAAGTCAAGGTGACCTTGATATCTCTAAAAAAATGATATAAAAACAAAATTTTTTATAGCATCATGTCAGCCCCGTTGTACCATTCAACTTTGTCCTTACCATATTTTACGTATCTTTAGAAACAACAAAGATATTTGAGGTGCAAACATTTGGGGACTCACCCTGTATAAATCAAAGGAATTGCGATAATTGTTGTTTAGAATGTAGAAAATAGTTAAAAATCTTGTTTTCGAAACAGTGCAATTTTAGATGAAATTTAAGTTTCAGCATCGTATATGAATCAAATGAATTACAATAATTGTTGTCTAGGATGCAGAAAATAGTTAAAAATCTTGCTTTCGAAATTATACGATTTCTCGTTTGATATAAAATGCTAAGAAATTGTCATACATTAAAGGTTAATAAAATAATGATTTTATTATGCTATGGCATAAGTATTAAAATCGCTGAACTTCTAGTTTATTGGAAAATGGCAAAGGCAAGCAGATAACAATTTAGTTTTAAAATGAAATAAATACGAGAAATTATTATTCCCGTCAATGTTCGCATTACCAGACAGTGATAATCGAATTTGACAGTAAACATTTCGCAAATGGTTATTGCAAACTTCTTGTATCCAGCAAATAGGGCCAAATCTTCGAGACGAAGCATAGTTAACCCTTAGCACTCCAAGCAATTGTAACGCCAAAAACGAAAGATTTCTTTAACCTAAAATAGTTCCACTGTACATGGTTCATTTCCTTTCGTGAATATAAAGTTTATTACCATTACTTGTACTTTAACATTCCCATTTTTACTGACATCTTAAATGCAAACATAGCGATATAAAAGTTGCCTTAAATAAAAGTAGAGGAATTTTTAGTGTCGCCTCAGAGGCACCATTGGAGCGCTAAGGGTTAATGTTTCGTTTAATTTTTAACAAATTCGTCCCGGAGAATTTGACGGTGCAGTAAAACAAATGATAATCAAGCGTTTATCGCAAAGAGTGCAAAATAAATTTCAAAAGATTTTCGAATTGTCTCTAAATATCCGGTAACTGGTACCCTACACCGTATATTGCAAGCAATACAGATACAAGAGCAACACAGGATGAATGAAAATGATTTAAACCGATTTACTACATGACACCCGTACATATGATCTAATTTATGGCACTAAAGATAGTGTGACAGCTGCACTGCGGATGTTTGCGCGCTCGGATACTCATTGCGCTGTGCAAAACGCAATGCAACAAGTGCCGAGAGAAAATTTTATACAATTCCAGATGTTATTTTGTACATGGAAAAATATGCACGATACGATACCACAACTATTACGATAAAACCTCGCACGATTTTCATTTTACAGTGGAGACTTGCCGCAAAGTTTACGTTTGTGTGCAAACGAAAGCAATTGAAACTGTATTACAATTAATATAAACGAAATACAAATCTGTGAAGACATTAAAAAGATTTAACAGTATCGTTACACTATTTTCAGCACGTTAAAACGGTTACAAGATGAAATTCTCTTTTATGCAGGTCTTTTAAATTGTTCAGCTGAACAATTTAAAAAATGCTCATTGGTCACCAGCGAACATAAGCAGAATCCATTTTATCAGCGAAGCACCTTAACTCTTTGAGTCCCTCCTGTATAATGTACGAATATGTACGGTGGGATATTTTTCAATACACCTCGAAATTCTACAATTGCAACGTGCAAATTCTATTTTCTGAAATTCCGTACCTCAAAGGGTTATAGTATACATCAGCATTGTGTCGCTTGACCCTTGACTTAAAACATGGTAAATCAATGCATCTACTTGTTCGAGAAATGTGAAGACGTTTGGTAGAATCTTAGAAAAGCTGTTTAGATTTAACACTTTGGCTGCCACGTCACCCACATAAGGGTGACGGAATTATTTGTGCGATTTTTAAATAAATTTTCACGTTAATATATTCATTGTATTCAATTTGACGGTGGTCCAGAAAATACAAGAAGGTCGGAAAACTACTCAGTGTCGTAGGTTTTAGTTTTTCATTTTTTATTTCAGTCGATAAGTGGAATGAAGTTTTATGCAAGACGATGGATCGCTACACTAACAAATCTACAACCGGTTCAATTTCACAGTATTCGTTTATAGCCATTTTCCTCTTCGTTCTATCCACCCCTCGTAACCGATACCACAGCCAAACACGTTCCATGCGTCAGTTTATCGCCCACTGTATCATGTCTATCGATAATTCATTTTTTCTTGCATTTTAACAGACTTCTGGGTGTTTCTCGAGGGCCATCGAGAGCTGGTTCAGGACGCCAACAGGTCTTGTTATTGCGTTTTGACAGGGCTCAGCAATGTTAGTGAGCCGTAGCCTAACACACGTCTTGTAAAGTGGTGTGAGGAAAGAAAGGGCGATAATCAAATGACCGGTACACGAACCTTGAAACTAAACTTGTGAACTCTAATGATTATGTACACTCCTGACTGGACCGTTACCGCATGTTACAATGTTACTTTAAACTATAAAATGAATAGAATCAAACAGAGAGTTGGACTTTAAAAATCTACATCCAACCGTGAAACATGCAGGTCGATCTGTAATGGTGTGGGGGTGTATGGCGGCCGACGGTGTTTGAAACCTTGTCATTATTGATGGAATATTAGATAAGTATAAGTATATGCAGATATTACAAGATAATTTAAAGCAAAGCGCGGAAAAATTAGGGCTAGTTGGTAATTTTCATTTTTAGCAGGACAATGATTCTAAACAAACTGTACATATTGTTAAACGATGAATCATTTATAATGTACACCACATTTTAGAAACACCTCCACAAAGTCCGGATATCAACCCCATTGAACGCTTATGAGCAGACATTGGCAGACAACTTAGTAAATATAATATTAATTCCAAGGAAGGGTTAAAATTCAAAATGTTAGATGTTTAGAATAATATAGGAAAAGAAATTACTGAAAATTTGGTTGACAGCATGCAACGACGTTTGCAAGCCATAATAAGTGCTCATGGTGTACCGACAAAATATTAAAACCATACTTTTATGTTAATAATAAATTACTCGTTTAATCGTTCGAATACTTTTGTGGCTTCTATTTAGCCGATATTGGCAACAAATCTTTCACAACTATTATTAACGTTACCGAAGACATTTCTAATTTAACATATATAATTGTGCTAACCGTATATTATTACACGAATAAATATATTTTGTAATCGTTGATGTGACTCGCATTTTTTACGCATCAAACTTTTCATTCGAGAGCGTTAAAATACTTTCGTGACTCACTGTAAGTATAAGAGTGCATGAAGAATAGAATAAAACGGGTTATGATGGGTAGAGTAAAACTTCAGAACGAGCGTTGCAATACCGAATACTTATACTAGTGCTCATCAATGGGCCATAAACATCCACCACCAATAAGCACATTCAAAAATATATGTAAACCCTGATTGGCACGATATGAAGCCCTGATTGGGCAAAAGCAGCAACGAAATGTTCCTAAGCCGCTACCGTTCAGGTACCGTCCCGAGGGTGGTCACGCGCTCTTTAATACCTGGCGGTTCACATCTGGAGGTTTATGGTACGTCGATTGTTATTGAGTGCAAAAGTCAAAGTCACGGAGTCGAACGTGTCTACAATGGGACAATCCTAATAAATCGACGTTCCGAGCTCTGGCAAAAATACTAATTAAAACATTTCAGATGGACGGTTTCTCAAAAATAGCGGAACAAAAGCGTCCGTACCATAAACCTCTTTGTTCATTTAAAAACATTCTTAACCCCTTGGCCTACGAGTTATTTTACCATAATAGTGACTAGACTGTCTTTGTCCTCCACAGAATGATAAAAAGAAATGACAAGTTTGTAGTTACTGCGTGTCTAGCTATTCTCCAATCACCGCATACAATCATCAATTAAATAAAATGTTATTTCCGTTTAAAGAAAATTAAGGAAATACATCTTTATAAGATCTAGTTCGAAATCTTGATCACGAATCTGACTCGTTGTTGTAGGGCAAGGGGTTAAGGCGATATTCGTGTCTTAACACTTCACCGACCGGAAGCCTATTATTAAGACTTTCAATAGTTACACTGTAACGCAATGAAGCTTAACAAACTGCTTGTACATTGTAATTCGTAACCAAATTATTAGATACCGTTTCCCAATAAAAATTCCAGTTAGCGTTGAAAGATCCGTTAAAAAATTTTCGGTTATGGACAATGGACCTTGAAAAATTCAGAAAAACTCGCCGATTTGTAAAGTGTTAAAAGGTCCGTTGCAGAAGTTTCCGGCGAATCCCGAATGGGACTGGAAAAACTGGGTCAGTGGGCCTGCGGCCGCAAGACACTCGCAACGCGGTCCCGTTCGGTAGCCGGTCGCTCGCCACGGAAAAACGACAGAACTGTCGAACACGGGTTAATGCGTTCGTTCGATCATTTGATCGACGATGACGTCGTGGTCGTCGAACCATGAATCCTTACCGAATCGGCTCCCAGGAGCTCGGGGACAGTTTAATGAAACAGGACGTCGTGCTCCGACGAACACGCGACGAAAAGCCAATTACCCCCGCGCCGGAATCAGCCGCCCGTTTTTAGGGGGGATGCCGTTATCGAATGAGTTTAATGCAATTTTATCGTATCCGCCTCGCCCTCCTCCCGCCCCCTTCTACTTTCCCGTCTCGCAAATCACGAGTACTCTGATATCGAATGCACAGACGATTAATCGGAAATCTATCAACCGACTTCGCCCCGCTCGGTAATCTCCATTTTCAAACCCGTTTCGCGCGATTATATCTTTACAAAGTTGCGACACTCGGTTGTTTCAAGCTGGAATTGGTTTGAATAAAAGTGTGCCGACCCTCGGTGCGCTCCTGGGATGGAAATTGACCCATTTTCCGTTTTTTTTTCGTTACAATCGAACCGTTTGTTTCTCGGTGATTGGGCCGCGGTTCGATGGATTTGTTTTAACGGCGAAATTAGCGAGCATTAAAATTGCCTGGCGTGTGCCGTCTTATGGCGATAACGAGACCGAGTTTGTTCAGATTTTCTGCGATTTTTATCGTAAATAGCGCTTTCGCGTAACAAACATCGTTTCAATCAGTTTTATTGAAAATGATGATGGTTATGAAAATATTCGAATACTTTCGGAAACGAAATAACCTTTTCAAAAATTGTATCGAGCAATTTGAATTTTTGTTTCCAACGATTGAAAGACTTGCTTGATAGTCGATATGCGAATAATTTTTTTTTTTGTAGAAATTGCAATTGGAATGGTGAGAGAATTTTATTTGAGCTTGCAACGAAAATTTAATTTAATTTAAAATTCAATTTGGCAATCATTAATCGCAGCTTGCACGTGGCCACTGCATAATTTTCCAGCAGTGGGGTTAAGGGTTAATGATTTTAATCCTTCAAGGGCGGCGGCCGGACATCGTCGGACCGGCGATGTTATCGTAATTTGTTAGTGGTTCAGTCTTTTCGATAGCTGCGTTCGAATTCTGAAAAGTAAACGGTGACACATACGAAATGTGTAATCAATTTGTAAGCATTCGTCAATATTAATATACTGAAATGCACAATTTGATCCAAACATAAATATGCAAAGTGTACTTTCCTAACTTTTATTACAAGTTCAGTTAATAAAAAGCTGTATAAGACAGTTTTCTCAAAATTCAAAAGTTTTCTAACACTCGAACTACCAGGCCGATCGAAACGACTTGTTACCGATTTCTTCCTCCACAGTTATTGAAATTATAAGAGTGTTCCCACGGAAACTGCTTAACCCTCTATGGGCCCGTGTAACTTTCAGATCATATTTTAATTTATCGATATTTTACCAAATAATTATAGCTTTTTTTCATGAGATGGCGCATAAATCTTAATTCTATAACATTGCCAAGACAACCAATATTAATATTTATGACCGTTGCTAGGCTCAT
>JAQQRL010000584.1:0-10152 GCA_028453745.1 Agapostemon virescens | reverse complement strand
GTTTGTATTTTCTTCGAGTGCTATGTGCCGCAGAGAAAAGCCAGACGGCCCAGCATCTTTTTCGTTACGGGCCCACAGAATCGGCCCGCCGTGCTGGCACAACCGGACACCCTCTCTTCTCTGCGACACTCGAAGTACGTCGCCACAGGATATTAATATATTACACGGCAGTCTTACTTTATATACACGTGTTTATAATAGGAAGGTTCTAGAGCGTCTGACTAGGTCAACGCATGTACGTTGTCCAGACGCGTGTCAATTATTGTATTTGTAACTATACAGATGTCGCTAGACAAGTATTACATGTTTCTACTTTATCGATATCTTACAGTTATTAATATGTATGTCGAAAGATAAACATTCCGGCGCGACCCGTACATCCCGGAACTCGCGCGTTTCCTCGACACTCGTCGCGTTCGTCGGGTGCCCTGACTGTTTGATTCTGCGGAGTTATTCATCTCGATTCTTCCAGTGCTTACCAAAATCTGCCGGCCTATCTCGGACCATCGAGGGCCTTGCCTTGCATTCTCCCCACTCCGCAGAGTCACTCCGTCCACGTGCACGCATTCCAAAGGAGCCGATTTTGTTTATCGCGGCCGATCAAACGTTTCAAGAGAAACCGATCCCAACTGTCGCGGCCGATCAAACGTCTCGGCCGCGCTACAATGTAAATACACGCGCGGGCACTCGGCAACCGACTCCGGCAACTTCCAACAGCAAATGCTTAACCTATGATCTTCTTAAAAATACACTTAAATCTACGACATATATATAACAAAACTGAAAAACTATTAGTTTTACCTATTGTAGTCACTGTTGGTTGTGATGAATTGGTGACTTTTCCGATTGAAAATAGGCGCGTTTCAACCTCGGGATCGGGTGTTTCGGGCAACACGGGGTACACGCTGTGCCACACAGCTCCGTCAACGTCGACTCTGCCAATACATCCTAGGGCTAGATGGAATAGATAGATGGAAGCTGTCGTCGAACCGCCAAAACCTCACAATATTCCTCTGAAATCTCGAATCGATAGCCATATTCATGAGAAGTTACCTCATGTTGAGCCTGTTGTGCCAGTTGTGCCAGATAAAGCTTGTAATGGATAAGTCAAAGTGTGACTCTGTAGTATTGGTGAATGGTGCAGATAGTTTCAATTTGAGTCAACTGCCACGTAGTGACCATCTTACTACAACTAATAGAAGCTACGATGCCAGCTCCTCGTGTGGCAATAGTCAGTGGCCTGGCACAGGCTTGCTTGGCGAGCTGTAGATTTTTAAACTGCTCTTCGAGTACTTCGTGAGCGTTGGCAAATACGCCAAGTCTACTTTTGGCCGCGTTATGGGCCGACTCGGTGACTTTCTGTCCAACTCTCCGCCGAAAGGCCTCCTCAGAGGCCTTCTTAGACGTCTTTCCTGGTCTCCTACGCTGAAAGACTGCTACGTTCTTCAGTAACATCGTCCTTGGGAATAGAATTTTCAATTGGTTTCGAAGCCATTTTGAAAGATGAAAGTGTTCCGTACGATCGCACGAAAGGCGCGTTTAACCATCGCCTATGCGTCTGCTACTGCGAATCTCCACGAGAACTCTCTCCGGAGACCCAAGTTCACAGAAAGCAGTTCTTTGCCGTATGTGTTTATGGGTGTTCCATTCGCTGCGTACAATTTGAAACCGTTGTCTTTTCTTCTTTAACAGTGCAGGGATTTTGGTATAACAGAAATTCTGCATCGTTGACATGCTGTTGAAGCAACCACTGACAAAATGTCTTCCGCGAAACCTTATCATGAGGCATGAGTCCTTGTACTCTGGTCATATGATAAGCATGTATGTTGTTTTCGTGTAGAATTCGAAGAATCGTGAAGCAACTAAGATTATACCGCAAAGAAAGGTTTCTTGCACTTATGTCAGGATGTTGCAACACGTCCTTTAGTATTTGCTCTTCAACATTCACACTAACGCGTCGTCGACGACCACCATGTCGTCTAAGTTTTCCAAAAGAACCATATTCGGCCAGGGTTCGTTCTACTCTTTGAATAACTCGTCTGTCAGGATGTTGACAATTGGGATACCGGTGTCTGTAATGATCAGCTGCAGCTGATGCGTTTCCACCACACGCACCTAACGAAAGTATCATGTCCGTATATTTCCGATTGCTGTATGTAGACATGATGGTAGACTAATCGATACTGATAGTGTTTAGCGATAAAAGTCGGATAGTAAGATAATAGGTAGGAAAACACTTCCGTTACATTGGAAGTGTTTATCAACATAACTTCAATCGAGACAACGATCTACAGTGAGATCCATTATAACGAGACATGATCAAGTGCACGCGTACTTTGCGAAAATTCAAAGTTGATTTTCTCGAAAACAAAGCCTCAAACGAAAAATTTTTATTCTATACTTTCGACTTATTTTTTCATGTAGAATCACTCCCTTTTCGCTTGTACCACCAGTTACCAACCACCCTGTATAATTGGCTTCTCGCGATGTCGACTGATACAGGTGGGAACACGTAAGTTCTCAGTGCTTCGTATAAATAGTTACAAGTGTTTATCTCTAAATGCCGTATGTTTCGTTCCGCTCGGTCAACGATTTTGGTGGTGAGAATTATCCTGAGCAATAGGTCGGGTTCGTAGCAACGGGATTTGGCGAATTTTACTGATCGGATAAAATCTTCGACTCCGGAGTCGTCGCGTCCTTTAAGAGGCATTATGGTATCTACTAAGTCTTTGGCCTTTTTGAGTTGGGGTTCCTCGTACCTGAATTTTGTGTTGTCGTCAAACAGACGCGCGTGACGTCGGGGTACATTAACGGGGGGTGGCCGAAGGAATCCGTTATTTTTTTTTTTTTTAAAGCAGGATGATCCTGCGGGGATTTAAGCATGAGGGTTTGCTTTAAAGTTTCCTTGAGCGGATGCTCACTACCCTTTGGAATGAAGATGGTTATTTTCGGTGAAGTTGAGGAGTTTGGGTTTGACATGAGTCGGAGTGAGTGTTGAAAATGGTTATAAGAAAATTTTCAAAAAACTTGTAAAGAACGCTTGCAGGTTTCTGCGATATCAAGGGTAATGGTTTAGGTTGGTGTTGAATTTGAAGTTGTGGCCGGTGTTAAGGTGCAGCGGGATCAGCAGTCTCTGGGGCTGCCGCAGCCGCCGCCGCCAAGTCCGGAGCGGGTGACGTGTCCAGTGGGAACCGTATTTTTGGGGAGTATGGTAGAGAATCTCTATCGAAAGATGTGGTCTCTCGGACCAGTGGATTTGGCTGGCTGACTGGGTTGTAGGATCTTACTTCTGAGTTGAAGAATTCGTCAAGCATTTGGGTTTCTGACAGGGTGTGGATCTCAGATGTGGGGTGATCCATGGGCAACTTTAGAATTATTTTCAAAGCTTTGCTTTGGATTCGTTGTAAGTGGGTGAGGTGGGTATTGACTGCATTGTGCCAGAGGTACGCCCCGTAGGCAATAACCGAGCGGATGCAGGTCTTGTATATTAATAATTTGAGTTGGGATTTGAGCCTTGACTTTGAGCCAATCAGAATCGAGGCGAGGGCCTTTTTTTCTGTCCAGGACCGCTGGTCCCCATCTCAATTGGGAGTCCAGGACAACTCCCAAATACTTGACTATCTTACTCCATTCGATCGGTTCATTGTTTATTTTCAGGGAAGGGAGCCCGTTTTTTAAATGTTTCCTTTTGCGGGTGAAGAGGATGGCTTGGGTTTTAGTTTCATTTAGTTTTAGCTTTCAATCAACGAAGAAGTGGTTGATTATGTCGAGCTATTCCTGCAGGATGTTGGTCAGGCGAAGATGACAGAAGGAGGCAGCCAGAATAGCCGTGTCATCTGGATAGAGGGCATAGAGGGCACTGCTCTATGCATAGGCTGCATAGAGAAGTGTTTTTTGTTTGATGGAGGTCGTTTATGTAAAGGAGGAAGAGGGACCCCTGAGGGACCCCTGCTCTGATGAGAGTGGAGGTAGATTTGTTGTCTCCTACTTGAACAAAGAACGATCTCTTCTCCAGGTAGAAGTGGAGGAGCTTGATCAGCCTGGGGTGGAACTTCATGTCAATTAGTTTGGATATGAGGCCGTTATGCCACACGGAATCAAAGACTTTGTTCAGATCTAGTAGCACCATTCCTGAGAATCGGTTCGTGTTGAGGTGGTGGATGTGGAACTGGGCGGTGCGAACTAGTTGACGGATGGTCGAGTGGTTGCATCTGAAGCCGAATTGGGAGTTGATGAGGATATTTCTTTCCTTGATGTAGGTTTCGAGTTCTTCAAAAATGATTTTTTCGAAGAGTTTTCCCAGGATGGGGAGAAGGCTGATGGGCCTAAAGCTCGAGGGGTATTTGCGATTTTTCCCGATTTTGGGGATGGGGATGATCTTTGCTATTTTCCAAGCATGCGGGAAGTATGCCTGTAACGATGTCGTCAGAATTTGATAAGAGGTACGCGTCCTGATCCGTCTGTTCGTTAAGTTTTCTGAAGTCGATTACTATACGCCATTTTTGTTTTTCCGAAGCATCTTTCTTTTTTGGGACTACCCATACGGGTGCATTATAAGGAGAGTCAGAGGGGGATATAATACCTTTATCTAACATTTCTTTCATTTGTTTTTGAATCTCTGATTTGTGAACTTCTGGGGGTCTGTAGGTCTTAATATTGATGGGTTTCTGGGATTTTAGTTGGATCGAATGTTGAGTAAGATTTGTGCAAGGGAGGGGATCTTCTGGTAAATCGAAAGCTCTGTGGTAAGTGGTCACGATTTTTTATATGGAGGCTCTGTAGTTGGGATCTGTATGGTCAAGTCTCAATTTTGTTATAAGTTCGTGGATTTGGTGAGAATTATTAGAGTTTTGATCAAGTTCTAAATTGACTGGTAGTTGAAGACCTCGCTTACCGGTGTTAATGAAGCATAGACGAGTAGCAGTGTTATTGATATTGCAAATTTTGGTTCCATATTTCTCGGGTGGCAGAATGGTTGCCGTTCGACTTTCCTGTAATTTCACACAATGATCGTTAAGTGTCGAAGTTTCGTTGCTAACAGAAAAGTCATACTATCTTAGGAAGGGTAAGCTATTATGCCGTCTTGTATTACTGGGAAATTGTTAGGGATTATAAGGAAATTGTGTCTAATTCCGTAAAGTCCAATGGTGGTGTAAGTGGTTAGCGTGTGTTTGTCGTTACCTATCTGTATTGTTTTCGGGGCTTCTAATCAGAATGTCCGATCGGGATTAGCTAAAAAAGATTTGATTAGATTAACTTCTGCTCTTGTGTCGATGAGAAATCGCGCTGGTTCTCTTCGTCCGTTGAGTTGTACTCGTATGTGTTGTAGTCTTCCTGGTGTGCAATGGACTCGTATCGGTTCTCGTTGTCCTTCGGTGATATTTCTTCGATGTGGTTTACTTGGTGTCTGGAATGGAGTTTGTCTTATCGAGTTGACCGAAAATTTTGATACTTGTAGCAGTTGACTTTAATGTGTCCCGGCTTGTGACAATAGCCGCAAGTGACTGGAGTCCTCTGGGCTAGTCTCGGGATTTCGGATCTGGAAGGGATATCTGTTCGTAGTGGAAGGGTTCTATCTGCAGATCGTGGAGTAGGGATGGATCTCTGTGGGACCCGACATTCCGTAAGAATTCACAGTCGTCTTTCCCCGCCCATAATAAACGGTTCGGTTTCCAGGTTCTGGCATGTCAAGCGCGTCATTATGATCGATTAAACGATCAAAGACACGCTGGAATGTTCCGCCAATCCCAGTCACATCAGCCGGCTTGAATTTGTCATGCAAATCCACGATTCCAGTGCTTTTTAAAGCCTTAGCCACTGGCCTCATTATAGGTTTAGAACGCTCTTTGACAATCGGTCCCGTCTCAGTAAACTTCAATCCGCTAGAAAGCGAACGGTTTATCATGCATTCCACCGCATAATTAAATCTATGAGATGGAGAGATAATCCGATTCGCAACGGTCATAATAGCTTCGTCCACACGTTTAAATCCATTACTTTCCGATAGATTGTGCAGCTTTTCAACAGCACAAGCTATTACCGTCTTCAATTTCGTCACGTATTCAGCAGATACACTCTTACAACAAATCATATATGACGTAAGTCTTTCAGGCAGTTCGCTCTCACGGAAAGAATCCCGAGCATCAAGTAAGCTAGTATTAGAAACTGAAAACATTCCCTCTGATAAACAGTGCACACACGATTTCCAATACTCGCCAGACACCAATTCAGAACAAGACATTACACTAGCAGAAAACATCGTATTTATTCTGTCCACACATTCATTAATCATACTATCAGATCTGTCCGCTTTAACATTAGACAATATGACGAAACAATCAGGTACCACTGTTCAAATAGAACCAGTAAATACTGGGATTATTAGAAATTACGCAATTCAATGGATTTGATGGTATTTATTGCGTGCCTTTTGCCTCGTAATCCAACGGTTAACAACTGCCTCGTGTCTCTGACGCCTCGACCGCTACGCGCTTACACGTACACACGCACGCACGCACACACACACACACACGCACGCACGCACGCACGCACACACACACACACACACACACACACACTAGCATAGCTGCTAACTTAACCGGAGAGATTGAACTCCTCATGGAGTCATCCCCCATGACATACATGTCTCTCTCCATTGGCTCGCCAGTCGCCAGAGAGGCGAAGGCCTCAACCACTAACTGTCCAAGGGAATTGTCCACTATAGTATTGTAGCAATCCGACTTCATCAGCCCTGGGACCCTCTGCTCAAACTTCAACCCGCTTGACAACTGGATTACAGCTCGGTCAAAGAGGCAAGAGTATCGCCACTGGGCTAATTCCGACCATGTACCATATTCCGAATTCCTGCCCGCATCTAGGTTCAAATTGGAACGCACCTCAAGGATGGCGTCAAATACCACGCGTGGCACAGTATAATCCCACGCCCGGCAATCGTATCCTCGATAATCAGGATTAACGTAGCGCTAACCTCCACAATAAGGCGCCCAACCCACCATCACTGGTGTCCTGGCGAAGTCACTCACCAGCTTCTCGTTGAAAGAGCCGAACAGCATTTGATCTATGACTTGATCGCTAAGCGACGTTGTCATTATCAACCTGTATCGCCCCTCATCCAATTTTTCGAGTGTGTGAGGCTCCTGCTTAATAAAAACCCGAACAAGATCATAGGTTCTGGTCATCAAACGATGCCGGACCATAGCCCACCATAGCCCACCATAGCCCCTCTCTCCAGGACCCATCCACATCCTTCAAGAATTGGCCATTACTAGCCGCCTTGAAGATGAGTGGTATTCCCGGAGAAGACTGCATATTCACATTCTCCAGCACTCGCCGAAAATGTTCCTTGCTGAGGAAATCCTCAGGCAACCTGTAATGCTGTCCCGCCAGGGTTTCTATTTGTTTCTAATGCTATAACCGCATCTCGCAACACGTCAAATTCTCTAGGCCAACGACACTGGCAGTTCACATATGTATCGTAGTGGACTTGGAGGCTTAACCTTTCTGCTCTCCAGTCTGTTGGAGGATAGCGGTACCTTTCGGTGACTTCCTTTTCTTCTTCCGTAAAGAGTCCCCAGACTCGCTCGTTCTTGTCTGGTTCCCGCGCGCCGTGGGGTATAGCTCTTCCCGTTTTAAGTTGATTGAGTTTCTTTGCCCCGCAGTTGTCACAGCGGGGCTCTGGAAGTTTAAAGGATCCACGTCCGAGAATCGACCGATTCTTCCGGTCTCAGCTGCCTCCATTTTCTCGCTCTTCATGGACTTCTCGCCATAAGTAGGGTCGATCTTGAGTTTTTCCACTATTTCAGTGTATACTGTCCGGGGCAACTCCTCACCCGAAACTCTCAAATACGCCCTATTGCGAACACGAAACAAGCTTTCTGTTCGGTTCTGACTGCTCACAAACATTGAGTATGCATCGATGACTGGGTCGTCTCGTTTTTCCATTTGTTCAATTGCACCCATCATCGTATAATAATATTATAACGACTCATTGGCCCAGATGCGCAAATAAATCTAACGGCAATGTCTTCGTAGTAGCTTCTGAAGTCGTGAAGAAATAGTGGTAGAGCGTGGCTGCTTGGCTATCCTCGGTGAAGCTGCATACGTCGTCGCTCGCCAGATCGTACGAAGAATTCTCGTTCCTTCCTTTCTGTATACGAGAACGCTCGCGAGAGCGTTTCATTTTGTATATCCTGTTTAGAATTGAACTTTTTGCCTTGGCAAAAATTTTGTAAGGCACGAAATAACTGAAAATCACTTGGGGCAATATCCGGGGAGTATACAGGATGCGGCAAAAGCTCCCAATTCAGTTCATTAATTTTTTGCAACGTTGTTCGAGCCGTATGTGGTCTAGCGTTATCATGGTGGAACAACACTTTCATCATATTCACCAATCGCGGACGTTTTTTAATCAATTCTGAGTTTAAACGGCAAAGTTGTTCACTGTATACATCTGCATTAATAGTTTTATTTGGTTCTAACAATTCATAATAAATGGCAACATACATATCCCATCACACACTTAACAGAACCTTTTTGGGATGTAAAGACGCCTTTGGTGTTGGAATTGGCTGCTTATCTTTGTCTGTCCACTGTCTTTTTCTGGTTACGTTATCATAAATAATCCATTTTTCGTCACCTGTTACCAAACGGTCTAAAAATGACTCTCTTTTAAAGCGCGATAGAAGGGAAATGCAGATGTTGAACACGTTGACTGCCATGGGGGTCACCGGTGACCGGCACTCGACTTCGCTACAGCGCCGTGGGGGCCACCGGTGACCGGCGGCGCGGTCAATACTAAAACTACATAATTATGGTAAATATGGATACAGATCAACTTTTCAATAATACCGTTGTTACTATAATGGTTTGAAGAAATTAATGCAATATAGAACATACAAAAATAATTTTATTAGTACATGAAAAATCTACATATTCTTAGTGCATTTTGCGATGAGTCAGATTGAAACACTCAAGGCAAAGAAAAGGTGAATCGACGCAATCTGAACAATATGTCGCCACTTTTTTAGTAGAATTCTTTGCTTCAGTTCTTCCTAGCTGCTTTGAATTTTTGTTATAGCACGCATTACAAAATCGCCTTACATTTCGTGCATTTCCCGTCATTTTTTTTAATTCGTGACGAGGTCTGCTCTGTACGCCTATTTTTGGAGAAATACAATCACTATCGGAGCAATTCATTAGATACATTGCTAATTTCATCCTAAAATCAGGAATTGCAATACTTTTCCGGGTTACGTGTTTGAATAACACTATCGAATTTACAATACAAGTATTTAGTAACGGTTCTATTGCCAGTTTCTTGTACCATTTTATAGTTCTACGCAGTGGTGAGCTATAAGCAATCATTTGATCAGATAAGTCGATCGATGATTTCCCTAAATTATATTCAACTACCATTTTTGGCTTTTCTTTTGAATAGTTTCTTTTCTGTATAGTTGTCATTTCTGCTGAATGTTTTGTAGAGAGCATCAACACATCCCTCTTATCTTTCCACTTTAAGATAGTTACTCCATTTTTATTTGGTCGCGCGGTAACCTCTCCACGTTTTATTTTAATTTTTGGGCCACTACATCTTTTGGATTACCACGCCGATTTTTTTCGTAGGGTTCCCAGTAAATGTGTACGCATATCAGTTAATCTTTCCGCCAAGTCAACGCTTGTGTACCAATTATCTGTGCAGATAGTGTGGCCTTTGTCTAAACTATCTTGGCAAAGAGCCATTACAATCTCAGTCGACTTATTTCCAGATATTTTATTTGTATTTTCGTCTTTACCCGTGTAGATTCGAAATGCATAAGTATATCCTGGCCAACTACATAATTTAAAAACTTTAATGCCATATCTATGATGTTTTTGTTTTAAATATTGGCGAAATACTATGCGGCCTCGAAATGACACTAAGAACTCATCCACGCATACTATCTCATCTGGTTTATAATATTTCTTAAAATTACTGTTCAAATGATTGATAATAGTCGCAACTTTAGATAACCTATTTTTGGGATTATTTTCTTCATTATTGCTGAAATGAATAAACCGCAATAACAATTCAAATCGATTTCTTGGTATAATTGTGCGTGGAAGTGTCAGGTTATATCCTTCATATTTACTCCA
>JAQQRL010000583.1:0-10152 GCA_028453745.1 Agapostemon virescens | reverse complement strand
CAACCTATTTAATACTTGCAACCTATTTCATATTTGCAAGCTATTAAATATTTGCAACCTATTTAATACTTGCAGCCTACTTAATATTTGCAACCTATTAAGTATGTGCAACCTATTTAATATTTGCAACCTATTAAGTATATGCAACCTATTTAATATTTGCAACCTATTTAATACTTGCAACCTATTTAATACTTGCAACCTACTAAGTATTTGCAACTTATTTAATATTTGCAACCAAATTAAATATATTAAGAAACAAAATTAAATAATAAATGAGACAACACCGTCTTTAAATTCATCCAATGTTATTACAGTCCGAAAATGCACACACTCGTTTGTTATCATAAATGCATCAAACTTGCTAGTTGTTTCCAACTATCGTCAACCATTCATAACAATCTTCGGTTTATTTATTCAAGTCTTCGGGAGATTTTGTAAGTTAGTCCAAGATGTAACATCCACTAATATTCTTTTGTCATAAGATTATGCACATTGTAGAAAAGTGCAAAGCTTTGCGCACACTTTCTCTCTGCAGTGCCAGAGGAAATTGCGAAATAGTCATCGCAATTGATCGACGATTGTAGGAAAATATTTTTTTTGTTTCTCTGGTTGACATGGTTACTTCTTCCCTCGCCTTTTTTTTTAATCAGTTACGTCAACCACAAGGAAACTGGCAGGGGAAATCTTCAACTTGTTTGAAGACTTTATGGCCCGAGGTGTATACTCGCAATCCAGAATATACACATGTATACAATGTTAAGAAACGACGAGTCTTAGTTGGTTAGAAACGATCCTTATTCTTATCTAGACTGCCTGTGTGTACATCGAGCGAATTAATTACAAATCAGTAAGTTGCTCGTCTCGGTACTCGCCGGTGCATAGTTATTGTTTTCTGAGAATTCCCGGGACATTACATGGCTCTGTCAGGCAAATCAGCGCTGCTTAGGTTACATCTTTAATTTCTTGGTCGCATCGACTGTGTAACAAAGACTGCAACGCCGGACTTATGTATTTCTCATTCATTCAAAGTCAATTCAATCTCATTCTCAAGTTCAATCTTAAATCTCATTCCTTCAAGTTGTAGTCACATAATTCAATTCCAAGGGAATTAAAAGAACCAACATTGGCCTTTTACTTTTCCATTCCTACAAAATAATTCTTCAAGTTGTACTCATACAATTTAACTCCAGAAACTAAAAGAATCAACACTAGCCTTTTATTTCCCATTACTTCTAAATAACTCTTCAAGTTGTAATCAAATAACTTAACTCCTAGGGAATTAAAAGAACCAACACTGGCCTTTTACTTCCCATTTCTTCAAAATAACTCTTCAAGTTGTACTCATACAATTTAACTCCAAGAACTAAAGGAATTAATACTGGCTTTGCATTTCTCATTCCTTAAAAATAACTCTAAAAGTTGTAGTCATACAATACAATATAATACTCATACAATTTAATTTAAAGAATTAAAAGGACCAACACTAGCCTTATATTTCCCATTCCTTAAAAATAACTCTTCAAATTGTACTCGTACATTTTAACTTAAAGAATTAAAAGAACCAACACTGCCATTTTGTTTCTCATTGCTCCAATAACTCTTCAAATTGTACTCGTACAATTGACCTCCAATAATTAAAAGAACCATCTCTCAAAGTCCAGAACACCAAAAACGAGCTTCTCATATTCCTCTCACGCAACTCGCAGAGACCTAGAAAAAGCACAAAAGTAGTTTCCAACGAAAATTCCTAAATACAAAGATTTCCATTTTACAAAGACTACAAACTACAAAAATCTACCTCATTCGTTCACTTTCCAACCATACTACCAGCCTCTCGACGAGAACCCGAGGATCTTGTTTCTTCTTCTTCTCCACCTTAACGGTGTCCATTTTGTTCTTGCAGCGTCGAGCGCGAGGCATCGAAGAACATCGAGGAGAATGAGCGAGAGTGCTTCAAGGATGCGATCGTGTCGAGCAGGAGTCTCAACAAGGGCTTCGTTGAGACGACCCGACTCAGGAACGCGACACCCGAGGTACCAGACACCTTCTTCTCAGTCTTCTCTGAATGAAACTCGATCAAAGCCAGTTTTCTAATCGGATTTATCTGTCTAGATCGCCGCCTGCATCATCGCCGCGTCTTTCCACATATCCGTCGGCCTGTGCATGGCCTATTCCGCCATCCTCATTCCGCACCTTGAGGACCCGGACGCGGAACTGTACGCCACCCAAGAGCAGACTTCCTGGATAGGTAAGCGGGGGTCCCAATGACGACACGATGTGCGACAGTCAATTCGTCATTCGACGTCATCAAGTGACCTAGACGTGGACGGCAACCTTTGGCACAGCAAAAGCGACGGATGTGCTTTCCCGTTTCGTGATCGCTCGATCATTTCACATGGCGCTCCTACGGTGGGAGAACGCAGACACAATGTAACGGGTTAGATAACAACGACGCGCGGTTCTATCGAGTACATATTCATTCACCGACTGGTTCGAGATAAGACTTTTTCCCTTTCTAGCTGTTTCACGAGCTACGGGCAATACGTCATCTTCAGAAGACACGATAGCATTGCGATTAGAGTCCCGAGAGTGTGTCAAGTTTGCTTCTATGTATCCGTTTCGGTTTAATCAGCACCGCGCAGTCTTCGTCTCTGTGCAGATGCAGATGCATCTTGCTGATAGCTTTAAAGGTTGCTGCACTCGGTAGAATAGAACTGGATGCAAACACGAATTACGGTCCCAGTACCTGAAAAAATATGGTTGTTTCTCAGTTGCTTTTGGTCATTTGTGTAGATGCTGAATTATTAACCTTAACTACCTTATTCTGGTGCCCCCTGCTCTTCTCTGGTTTCGTAACGTCTATTTGGTCTGGGGGGTCCTGATTTCATATTAATACTTATTGAATAGCGAAGAATCTTAACATTGAGCTTATTAGAATTAGTTATTTAGAAACAAAATTAGAGTAAACTTTTCTGTTTGTGAAACGGTGTTTATGGGGATTTTTGTAGCAGGCGATTGGTCCTGCCATCTACTTAAAATTGCGGACTGTCGGGAAACTAAAGACATAAACCATAGCAGTAGCTGTGATTGCAACTCTGCTAAATTGGAACCCTCTATTAGCATTGGAACTATTAATACCATGACTGCCTCTTAATTTTTACTTTTACAATTAGCAAATCATAAAGTATGCGATCGACCTGCCATCTACTTAAAATTGCAGACTATCGAGAAACTAATGACGTGGAACACAAGAGTAGCTGTAATTGCAACTTTGTTACATTGGAACCTCCTATTAGCACTGAAACTATCAATACTATGACTGCCTCCTAATTTTTACTTTTACAATTAGTAATTCATGAAGCAGACAATCGACCTGCCATGTACCTAAAATTGCGGACAGCTCTGTTAAATTAAAACATCCTATTAGCACTCTTCAAAACATTAATCACGATTCTAACTCGTGCCAACATGGCAAAAAGGGGGTTAATCATGTCAAGAGTACGTTTACACCGAACAACAACTCTTTCAATCATCGTCGAGCAAGAAAACCCGTCAATTTCAATCGATAGTCGCAACGCGAAGCCTAATTGTCTCAGAACGAATTAAATCTAACAGTGGTGCTCCGGTGAATGTTGCAGCCAGCGTGGTGGTAGTATGCGCGCCTATCGGTGCGTTGCTGGGTGGTTTCCTGATGGAGATCTTCGGAAGACTGAGAACCCTTCAGTTGGGTTCTATTCCTTGCATCGCGGGCTGGATCCTAATCGCCCTTTCGACCAACTTCCCCATGCTGCTGTGCGGTCGGCTGTTGTCTGGTATGGCTACCGCACTGTCAACGTCACCTGCCATCGTCTACATCACCGAGGTCGCACGACCGGAGCTTAGGGGATCGATGATCTCCTTCGGCCCGACTCTGGCCTCCTTCGGCATGGTGCTCTCGTACGTGAAGGGCGCTTACATCCACTGGCGAGTGGTGGCTTGGATCAGCATCATCTACGCCATCGTGCCCATCATTCTGGTGCAGCTGTTCGTCCCCGAGTCGCCGGTTTGGCTCGTCTCGAAGGGGCGCCTCGAAGAAGCGAAAAAGTCTTTGGAATGGTAGGAATCCTTTAACCCTTTCGATGAGGATCACTTCTCTGCAGTGGCCACGGTTTACGCCTCGCATTCTGCAAATACCAACTAAATTTAGTTACAATACATCAACGTACAAATTTATCTTTAAACATGATCAAATAATTCTGTCACCCATATATGGGTAACATGGCAGTCCTAGTGTTAACCCTTTGCACTCCAAGCAATTTTAATTCCTAACTCGAGATATATTTTTATCCTAGAATAATTCCATTGCACGTGGTACATTTCAATTTTTACTAACTTCTTAATTACAAACGTTTGTAATGTACAAATTGTTTTGAACAATAGTCTGACAACCTCCACCTCAGAGGAGCCATCGGAGTGCCAAGGGTTGAACTCCTGCAGTTCAAAGCATTTTCTATCTTTAATATAGTTTAATACAAATCTGATTAGAACAGTTGTGTCTGTTGAGGCTTTCGGGTATAAGTCGTGTCCTAAAGGAAGAGATTTCTAATCTCTCTTCTAAAGCAGAGAGAAGCATTACAACTAGCTAGCTTCATCAGGGGGTCAGAAGACACACTGATACTGAAATGTGTCACATTGCGTTCCACTTATATAGTGGGTTCACTCATTGTTCCGGTTCGGTTCAGTATCAGAGTGTGTCTTCTGATCTCCTGATGAAGCTAGCTGCAATGCCAGCGAAACACTGCAAATGCCACCCGAAAGCCTCAACAGACACAACTGTATGACGCCAGACCGTAAAAGTCTCAAATTTCTTATTAGAACAGTTGAAAAGTGCTATAATCGTTAACGAGAGTCCTTCGTCTACACAATTATGGCGCCTTTAACTACATTTGACGCCCGGTCAACAAAGACCCTAGCATAGGACACGCTTTTATCGAATTCTAAATATCCTACGTTGCTGTTTGCCCGCAGGTTGTACAGGTACGAGATCAAGCAGGGCCAAAAGGACGCGGCGCATGCACAGTACACGACCATAGTGAAGGAGAACGAGATCAAGATGAGCGAGCAGAGGAATAGCAAGCACGGCAGCGTGTTGCACAAGCTGCGAGGATTCCTGAAGCCCACCGGTTGGAAGCCGATGATCATCCTCTTCCTGTTCTTCTCGTTCCAACAGTTCTCCGGCATCTACATTACCCTCTTCTACGCCGTCACGTTTTTCCAAGTAAGACAACGTCGACCACGTTGAACCGCGAGATTCATCTCGACCGGATGATGCTTTCGTGTCTCACACAATGATTATTGCCATTTCAGGAAGTTGGGTCAGGCGTGGACCCGTACATAGCCTCGATTCTAGTCGGCGTGACTCGGTTCTTGTGCTCGATGGTGAACACTTGGCTTCTCAGACGGTACAAGAGGCGGGCGCTGTGCATCATCTCGGCCTTGGGCATGACTGTGTGCATGGGCGTTTCCGGTTACTTCACTCTGCAGATTAGAGACGGCGATCGGTCAGGTTATTGGGTATGTGTTTAACTTAATTCACCGATTACGAACGTCGACGTTGTTAGGAACAAGACGTTGTACAAAAGGTACATAAAAATTGCTATCAGCGTTGAGGGATCCATTAAAAAGTTTTTAATTATGGTATATGAACTTAACAAATTTTAAAATAATCGCCGGTCGGTAAAGTGTTAATTGCGACGGTTTACAGCAGTATCGCGCATTAATTCTGTCATTTTTTATCTTGTTCAATCCTCCGGTTAGAGGGGAGTGCGCTAACTACGGTCGACTAACGGAGAACCATCGTTCTACAATTAAAAAAGGTTAAAGCAAACCAAAATTAACATGTGGCTCTCTGTTCAGGTACCAGTGCTGTGCTTGCTGCTCTACGTGTGCACCTCCATGGTCGGCATGTTGACCATACCGTGGACCATGACGGCAGAATTATTCCCCACGGAGATTCGAGGAATCGCTCATTCCATCAGCTTTTCGATAGCCAACATGCTGTTGTTCGCCGCTCTTCAGAGTTACAGAAGCTTGCAGGCTTTCCTGGGCGGTACGTTCGCACCTTTTCGCGTCTCGTCGCACGTCCAATTCTTCTTTTCTGCAAATGTATGCAGATATTCTGCAAACCTGCAAGGAAACAAACGTTTCATTAGAATGCGTTCCCTCGTCAGGCCTTGCAAGATGAAACAAGATAAATTTGAATTATTGACCTGATAAATTCTTCTGTTCTAAAGGGTCCTATGCGGTGCAATGGTTCTTCGCTGGTGTGTCGATCGGAGCGGTGGTGTTCGTCTGGCTCCTTCTACCGGAGACTCACGGCAAGAAGCTGTCCGAGATCGAGGAGTACTTCGTCAACCACTTCCTGGCGGTCGGCGCAGAGGCCAAGATGAAGAAGGCGAAGCAGAATCGAAGACGCGAGACGAAGTACGGGAAGTCGTCAGCCACGGAGCCACTGAACCCTGCGAAGTCGAGAGCGCCGCAGAACGTCTAAAGGAGAAGAGCCCAGCTGGAACCGCGATCGAGCAATTCCTGTAACCGTGATTAGTATTACTTGTACGATTAACAACGTTCGTTTGACGCGCCTGACACCAGGGACTAACCGTTCTTTTTCGGCTGGTCTCTGGAGGGAGGGGAAAAACGATAAAGAGTTCTCTAACGAGCAACGATGATAGCGTACGATGTCGTGGGGAGGTAGTATTCGGGGAAAGCGTGTCGCAAAAGAAAAAACGAAAAAAAAAACAAAGGAAAAAAGAGAGAAAAAATAGATAAAGCTGCGTGGTTTCGTACTTACGCTTTTCGCTTACGCTTCGGTGTTGTAGACAGGACAGCCATGACGAAGAAAATGCGCTTTATTGCTCGGCGTTGATCGTTTTCCCGGGTCACGAAGAAGAGGATCGGAAACGATAGTCTTCTTGAGAACGCTTATTTACCAGTACTTAGACCAGAGATGATCGACGTTGCAGCGTGACAGATTTTGTTCTACCAAATATGAAGAAGATGAAGATGAAGATGAAGAAGAGATACAAGAAAACGACTCTACCCGCGACACACACACACAAAACAGTATTACATGTTGATCTGATACAGTCTTCCGTGTAAATGTCCACGGATGGCCGTAGAAGAGACGGACAAAGATTCTTCGTGCATAAACGTTACGCTAAGCGGCGCCTAAGGGGGTTACACACCCCCTTAAGCGCCGGATTTTATGGTGATTCGTGGTCGTTCGCCGCTTACCGGGCGAACTGAGCATTCCTTCCTTGGAAATCGATTTAAACAACTTCGCTGTGATCTAACAATATTCGCAAAGAGAATCCGTATGATAAAGGTTATCGCGCCGCCGACCTGGGCATCGTCTCTACGGACCTGGTCTCAACCGATCTTACGTGTACATTATTGCTATGGAAACGATACTTTTACCGAACCTACTTATTTTTGCGTATAAGCGACAGAGTCTTTAATATAATTCATTGTTTAAGGTATCAGTCTCCTCCATCTCGTATTCCGAATGTCCCAGGCTCGGCGACTTCTTTCTTGCGGTGTCTGAAACACACAGATTAAATAACGTTTAGAGATACTGTCGAATTGGAAGTTTGCGGTTTATGGGTACCGGATGGTTATCCAGTGATTCGCGGTTTGTATTCCCAAGCATCCTGTTACGCGTTAAGGTGCTACTCTCAGCGAATAATCCACCTCGATTCGTTTGACTTACGGTGTTAGCTTCTTTCTACTGAACTTTTGTACATCGTTTACTCTCACGCGTTTACTACCTACATTTATCAATACAGTCGTGTCGTTTTTTTCAATACTTTTGTGTAACGTATATCAAAAAACAATCTACATGTGGCTTGTAGTAGATTTAACCAGCCACAGAATGTGCTTTTTACAAGGTGCGTACAGAGGAACCGTAGAATGTGGTCATTAGATTGCGGAACTATAATATGTATGAAAGTTTATCTCCTTGCGGTTCTCAGTGGTCAAAAAGTAAAATGTGAAACAAAGTGTTCTGCGAATCGTTGGTAACGATGTCGATCAAAATAATTGTGTTCACGTGCGTACAAATGCCTATATCCTACAATAATTCCGCAGTCTAGTAATTACAGTCGGTGTACAAAGTATTTGTACACTCTTTAATATGTAAATGTCCCTTTTTTTAAATGTAAACCAAAAGGCGTGAATTCTGTTTGAGATATTGGTAGGATTAGTTTCACAGTTTGTAAAGCTTCTTCTCAATTGCTATTGGTCGCCGTTGCGAAGGAGAAAGCGAAGATAACGAGTTTTAAGTTTCATTCTTCTGTGCCTGCAATGAAAATTTGAAACATGTCTTTTGTAAATTCAAGTGATATACATGTTAAAGAACTGTATAGGGCATTGTAAGATGAGAAAATCATTGAACTTAGGGTATACGATTCATTGAAATCGCAGTTTCTTACAATTTTTACTAGTCTCAATGAATTGTGAATTTCATAACAATATCGGTAACTTAGATTTACAAAAGGCATCTTTTAAATTTTCATTACAGACACAGATGAATCGCTGTAACATCTTGGTCTTTATTTTCTTATGCAATTACGACCAATAGAAATTTAAAAAATTATTAATAATTAATCCTTCTAACAGCTTGAACAGAAACAATCCATTTGGTTCAATTTTAAACATGTTGCCCGTTCTTAAATAGTGTTCAAAATACTTTATACGCTGATTGTACACATTGAGATATAAGATAGATCTAACATCGAACGTGATTGTTCATCTTACAAAATGAGAAATTGCAAACATTTTCGCGGCGTTTTTACCAGTCATACGAATCTAATTCGTACATTCGCTGTTTAGGGGGCGCAAGAAGACAATAAATATGTAGAACTCGTTGCAGAACGTCCAACGGAAATTTCCGGAATGTTAGATCTATCTTATGACGTTATTGATAAAGCCACTGGAAATTCTCGCAGATATACTGCCGCTGACTTATCGAATATATTTGTATTCGATGTGATAATCTCGTAATCGGTGGACCAGGTTGAACGGAGGTAATCGATGAAAATGATGGCCGGTCGAACTCACTTTTGTCGGCGGAAGATGGCGGTGCGACGAGCAGGACTTCCGATTGATTTTGATCATGATCCGCTCGTCTGCTAATCGTTTAGGGAATTATAAATCCATGAAAATCAGTCCAATCAAACTCTGGATGATCGTGCCGATATCTGGAATAGGTGAACTCACGATTACTCTTTCATTAGGACAGACAACCTCTTAGCTTAATTTCGAAAGACCGTTGGGCAGTTGAAAATGTCGAGATTTTAGGTTCGACAAGTGCCTTTCGTATTTCAAACTGTTCGATAATGATTTGTAATGGAAGTGTGCGTGCTGTGCAAGCAGAGTAGCGTTTGTAATTCATGTACAATACTTTGTATCGTGTTATTATTATACGGCATGCTTGTATTCCGTATGTACACATGTACGCATGTATCGTACGTTTATATGTGTATACCATTGTAAAATTTCTTAAAATGTTTCTAATAAAATTGTACTTTTGGAAACCACAAACTGGACGACTCTGTTACCCACTGAAAAATTATAAATTACAAATTAATATTACCAATCAACGAATTACCGTTAATATTGGGTCGTCCGGAAAGTTCCCGCCAATTTTAACGGAAGATTGAAACACCACGCATTTAAATTTTGGTGTATATTTATTAAGAGTAAAAATTAATCGGCACGAAATTTCCGGACAATTTAATATTACAATTTAAGTTTGCAATTCACTCCAAGCAATTCCATTCCAAAATCGAAACAGTATTTTCACTTGTAACAGTTCTATTGTACATAGTCTATTTCCTTTCGTACATATGAAATTCATTACTGTTGCTCGTACTTGGAACATTGAAATTTTTATAGATTTCTTAATTACAAATGTAGCGATGTAAAAGTTGACAATTTTTAGTAACTCCTTTGAAGCACTATTCGAGTTCTAAGGATTAGATTATATGTATTACATCGATATATCTTAGCCTTTATGGATTTCTCTAATGAAATTAATTTTCGCAGTTGTTTTAATTTTCTCTGAGATAATTTCAACGTAAAACTGTGTAGCCAGAGACCTCTTTAGCTAAT
>JAQQRL010000582.1:0-10154 GCA_028453745.1 Agapostemon virescens | reverse complement strand
TAAACCAATTTATGAAAACGCGCATTTCGATTGCTTACTAAAGTAACAAGTAGAAACGGTCGGTCACGATCAGACACACTTCCAACCGTCCTAGAACCACTATAAATGCATCTATCGATTATGTAACTTTTATTGCAGCATCCGAATGGCATTCTAAAGCGTTCACTGATCTTCCGCTTCACTTTATGCAGCTGGACAAAACCACTGTCAAAAGTAGAATAAATTCTCACGCAAAATTGCTCTGTTTATCAATTTCATCGAACACGTCGTTCATTCCAATATAACAGCTATCAATTCAATCCACTCCCTATAACCTGCGTTACACTACGATTCCGATAGTCAGGGTCAAAGCAGACCCACTCCCATTTCAAACACTTTCATTCAACTCTACTTAAACCGTCGCAAACGCATCTATCGATATCGTAATTTCCATCACGGTCATCGAACGTACAACGTTCCTGAATCGTCCGGAGTCTTTGCCGTTCTTCAAAAGCGTGATTGAAAACTGGTAGAATTGTCGCGTAAAAGTTCGATTTGCTCGAGCACACATCGCGGCGAGGAAACTCCATTGCGCATTTTCGATGCGCTTCCCCATGGAGGATCGCGTCGGCTCCGTCGGTCGTGTCGTCAATAACGGAGCACGCCGTGTGTGTACGTTTCCGGTGTTTGCTGTTTCCACGAAGTTACGCGAAGTTGTAACCAGAGAGTGAACATACAGAGCCCGAGAGAGAGAGAGAAAGAGAGAGAAATGGAGTCGAGGTTCGCTCGAACGGTTCTGTTTGGTCGGGCCCGTTCCATAACGCAATTTCTCTCGTTCCGAGGCAAACGGAGCTTCCAAGTGGCCATTCGGTCGGCAAAGTCAATTTATCGTTCTGAATAATTTGTATCTCGCGAGAAACGGGCACGCTCTCGACGCTGACGTCTTCTGACGTCCCGCCATTTATCATTGGACACAGCTCGACCATCCGCGCGAATAAAATTCTCGTAAATTCTGCGTCACGACGGGAATAGTCCCCGGTTCTTTCCCCTATTTCTCTTGCTTTTCCTTTTCACGAGGACAGGTCTCTCTCTCTCTCTCTCTCTCTCTGTCTCTCCATTTCTCTTTTTCCCTCTCTCGTTTACCCGATCGGAGAGAAAAACTTCTAAAGAAACAACCCTCGCTGCGAAACCATTACCGATCCAAGATGAATGAGCTGCCTCGCTCAAGTTCGCTGGCCAATTAATTCATACCCGGGAAATCCTTAGAATAAATACAGCTTCCGTGGCACGACGCGATTGTTATTCGAATGCCCCGGGAAATTGAATAATTATTGTTCGAATAATTTGTGGCTGCCCGGGAAGAAAACACCGGGCTGCGTGGCTCCGCTTTCGCGATTGTTCCAAAGTGAGTAATGGCGGCTGTGTTTTACACGTGTACGGATTGTTGGCGTCGCACGTTTGCGTTCGTAATTCGAGGAAGGAATGTCAACGTTTCTTGTTCTTCGGAATAAGTATTTGAGAACGATTCACGAAGAAAGAGGAAATTGTGATTCTTTTATCGACTTCAGGATTCAAGCATCGTTGGTCGAGTTTGGAAAATGGTTTTAGGCCTGGAAAATTCACTTTACTTTGAAATTGTCTTAAATCTAGCTTTCGATTAGTTCCCTTAAAAAATTCAGGGAACAAAGAGGGCAGATGCACAAATAGAACAGAATTGACTAGTTTTCAAAGTTTCCCTATGAGAAATCTCCACGAAGCTAATCAGCCTAAACACAAAAAGATCGAAAAACATTTGAAATATATTTGCGCTTGTTAAATCATTGCCCTACAACATCGTGCCAGTCACTCAATGTATTAGATTGTCCAGAAATATCGTGCCGATTAATTTTCGTTTTTAACCTCTTAGGCACTATGCGCCACTATAGTGGCTTTCGCGGATGCCATCTCTCTGAACGACGCGCCACTCAATTGTATTATTAATTATTAAAGTAAATTGTTAAAGTCAACATACACGTATCATATCTTTAAGAAAAATTATAATTTTATGGCGTGGACGTTTAGTTTGTTTTTATAATTATAGTTAATGTCAATAATAAATAGACGAAAATTTTCACTACAGATTATTACAGACATTAAATATATTAAGTTTTAATAATTTGTAGAAAGGCAGCAAAGAAATTTCCTGTGGGTTTTCTATTTTATAAGAAATTACCAAACATCCACATACGTGGCCAAGGACATGAAGAGGTTAACCGTCTTCCGATATCCCAGTGTCTAAAAGGCAGGTTTCGCTAGTCAGCCTTACTGACGAGTCCTCTAGCGGACCCAGGACTTTTCTTTTCTCTCTTTCTCTCCACACTACTTTCAGCAGCCGCCAAACAGCCTACGAAAATAAAGTAAACAGCAGCGCGAGTGTCGCAGTGACCGGATACTTACACTAGTGCCTCATCGATGAGGCGTAAACATCCACCACCGATGAGCACGTACAAAAACATGTGTAAGCCCTGATTAGCTTCTTATATCGAATCGACAAGATTCAGAGATACGTAGAATTCGAAATAACATTTTACAAATTGCGTTTAAGCGTAATTAGGCATTTTCGCTTTTTAAAATATTTTTAAAATGATACTCTAAATTGGCAAAAAGGAAGTTAGCGAGATTAGTGCACCGTGAAATTAAAAGTAGCGATGACGAATTTTATTTTGACTCTTTGAACACTGATTTTGATATAGATAGTGAAAACGGTTGTTTTAAAAATATTTGTACCAGTGATTCTGATGGCGACATAGTTACAGCGAAGCGACGAGCGATGCAATTAAAAATTTCCAGCGGTAGCGAGGTAGAATAAAATGATGAAAATGAGAATAGTGGTATAAATGATTCTGGAGACTGCTGTAAAAGATGTCGCATTAGATGTTACGTGTTGCAAAATTATGAACACCACAGAAATCGCCGTAACCGTAAAATAAATCGCTAGACAAGTTGTTAACGTAATCCGGCGCGCATTTTTTTCCACGACTTGCATCAGCAACTAACCTATGCAAAAATTTATAACCCACCCCCACCTGTTCTTCCGCAACTCATAGCGCGTGGGCGGCATAACAACGATCCCATCAAGATCCTACACAAATTTAACCTACATTTACGACGAACCCTCGCGACGTCTCCCTTGGCAATAAAAGTCGAATTCAAAGAAAAACTAAAACGGTATCAAGCGCGCGTCTCGGCCAGACCCGGGCAAGCTCCACGGCAGGTTCATTCGGTTTCGGTTCGCCATAAAAATTGTTTAAGCTCTTCGTCCGGGGCTCGGATGCGTTTGTGTCATGCCGTAATGCTGGTGGGAGGCCTAATGGCCGCGAGCGGCCCGATAATCGTAAAGCACTTGATCGCCCAAACAAATTTCCTAAACCGCGTTTACGAGCGTGCGAGTCTAAAAATTTCACGGTGCCGGCGCCGAAAGGTTTTCTGCCCGCGGTGGTAAAAGAAAAAGAAGGAAATCCGTCCGCCGAATAATATTCCGCGCGAAAGTTCGCGTACATGCTCGGCAAATTACTTTCAGTGCGTGAACAAGCGCCGCGAAACTCTCTTTGTACGCGCTTCGTTCTCCGAGCGGAACGCTGCAGGAAAAAATGCGCAACAACGTCGATTCTGCAATTTCTCAACTTTCCGATTACGTTAAACTTCGGCTCGGAGGAATACAATGATTTATATTCCGCAACGGAAGAATTCGCAGTCTTCGGCGAACGGCGGAGCCTTTTTGTTTAATTCTTGCTTCCATCGCGCTCACGTTTTCGCGAATTCTCCCTGTTGAGTGAATCTCCCGGGCGGAATCGTCGAGCGAGAAGTTTGCGCGAAAACAAGGTTCGGTTGCAAAAGGAAAAAGGAACGGCGACTTTTTTCTCCAACGGCGAAGATTTATACGACGACGGGTTTGGCTCGACGGAGTCCTGACGGAAGACAGAGTTTGTTTCACGAGAAGAGGCTCGTGGTCGGCAACTGTTTACTTATGAAAGCTTCTCTCAAATATTTGTTTACCCTTAGCCGGGTGAACTTGCTCGCCGGCTGCAGAATCGATCTCGAACGAGGGATCGAAAGCAAAGCCCTGGGAGGAGGCTGCGGGACTGCGACGTTTCGCTTCGAATGATATTTATTTGCGCGACGAGAATCATCCTCTGGCTTCGTCTCGCGAAATGCTTGCACAGCTGGGTACATCCGATACGATTTTAGGCATAATCTTTACATCTCATAACCTGTTCTCTTCACTCTTTCGTATTAACCCTTTGCACTCGAAGCTGTTTTACCTTCGAACACCAAGACGTGTCTTTCGATCTTTAAAATTTCACTTTACGTGATTTATTTCTATGCATTATTCTATGCATTTTTAAGTACAAGAATTGTACTCACTGCTAAGTACAAGAATTGTTTGCCCTTTTAAGTAGAATAATTGTATGTACTTTTAAGTACAAGAATTGTACGCACTCCTAAGTACAAGAATTGTTTCCACTTTTAAGTACAAGAATTGTTTGCACTTTTAAGTACAAGAATTGTATGTACTTTTAAGTACAATAATTGTACGCACTTTTAAGTACAAGAATTGTTTGCACTTTTAAGTACAAGAATTGTATGTACTTTTAAGTACAATAATTGTATGTACTCCTAAGTACAAGAATTGTACGCACTCCTAAGTACAAGAATTGTTTCCACTTTTAAGTACAATAATTGTATGCACTTTTAAGTACAATAATTATATGCACTCCTAAATACAAGAAGTCGATAACACAGATTACTCTGGACAGTTCGATGCTCAGATTTTCACAGAGACATGTATTCTGATCTCGAAAATTTCACCTTACGTGATTTATTTCCCTTTACGCATATTCAGGTTTTTACTATTATTCGTCTTTGCAACAGTGAAACTATTACCACTTTTCTAAATGCAAGCATAGTGATGTCAAAATTATTTCAGATAATGTTGCAATTTTTAGTGATGTCCCAGAGTCACCATTCGAATGCAAAGGGTTAACAGTCGAGGGATCAGAATTGTCTGTTTAGAGCTTAGAAGAGTTGTCGCGCCTAATGCTAGCACGGAAAGTAAATTCGGCTGTCAGAGTTCAGACAAATTGGTAACGAGAGAATTTGTATAGTGTTTAGTTAAGGAATTAGTTCTGTTAAGGAATAGAAGAATTATTCTTTGAAGGAGTGGTTGAGTCTACTACGGACACAGAAGGGGAGCCATCAGTGTACAGATAAATGAGTTAGGCTAACGCAACGTCTAGCATAAATATGTAACGAATTATACGATTTCTATCAACGAACTGCAGGTTAATAGTTTTGTGTCAGACAAGTTCAGACAAATAGGTATTCAGAGTATTCGTATGACAGTTAGGCTTGCGACATGTTGAAAATCTAAAGTCATAAAGTCATAAGTCATAAGTCATAAGTCATAAAGAAAATCTAAAGACATGTTTAAAATGTAAAGTGTAAATTTTTCTACTTTGGTTAAGGAATAAAAACAGTTCGTTCAAAACTTGAAGAAGTCATTGAGTCCAGTATAGACACAGAAGGGGATCCATTAATGAACAGATAATCGAGTTAAGAGTGTACACAACGTCCAGGATAAATATGTAACGGTTAGGCCAACACCGAAGGCGACATTTCTATCAACAAGCTACAGGTTAATAGAAATTGCATATGCAGAGGCAGTAGATACGGTCGGTTCTGTGTCAGACAAGTTTAGACTTCGCAGACGTATCCCCAGGTGAATGGAACGTCTACCCAAGCGCTTCAGTATTTCGAGAATGAAGCACGTAGGAAACTTCGTCTGTATTGATCATGCTACCGATCATGCGGGCTTGTTTTAACATCCGAAGCGTAATAATATCTCAAACGATTTGCAGAATCGCGGAAGGGCTTCCGTTGCGATGCTTGGCGAACACGGTCTCCCGTTTCTAAACTCGAATTATTGTAATTAAAAACAATGGATAAAATCAAGGAGATTTCCACGGCACTCGCGAGACAATGAACGGTGCGCGCAGCTTTCGCTCGGAGGAATCGCGTAAACGGAGCTCAACTGTAAAATCGTTTAGAAGCCCTATGTCTGGGGTTTCGAGTAGATTCGGTCGTTCGAGACCAGACAACTGTTCCGAACGAGCTTCCTGTAGCATTCCGAGCGCGATAGTCGTTTAAACAATAGGCGCATCACGGTAGAACTTCATTTATTTTCAACAAGACCCGAATTAATGAACCGTTAACCCCTTGGGTACGGATTTATTTGAGAAAATATTTGCATGTGGAACGGAAATAATTTTTGGTTGCTTGGAGTAGTATGTAAAGGCAGTACATTTTACGTAAGAATGTATTTATTTCTAAAATATTGGTGACATATGTAGTATTAAGATGTCTTCAACTAATTAGAATTGCAAAACAAAAATAAATTAATAACAACAAAATGCTAGGGAAACCAAGTGAATGACGTATCTCAGATGTCAAATGTATCTAAAAGTTTAATTTTTGGTTTGACGTCTTAGACACGTCATCCGCTCTTAGGGGAAAAAAGTGAATGACGTGTCTCAGACGTCAAATGTACCCAAGGGGTTAAGATGCTAATCGTTTTACATCGCAACAAAATTCGTTTCTCGTTGAATTGATAGAAT
The DNA here is from genome assembly GCA_028453745.1 of Agapostemon virescens. Classification (NCBI taxonomy): domain Eukaryota; kingdom Metazoa; phylum Arthropoda; class Insecta; order Hymenoptera; family Halictidae; genus Agapostemon; species Agapostemon virescens. Next base: position 3,522 of record JAQQRL010000582.1, on the reverse strand, counting down.
TGGATAGAGTCGCGTAGAGCTGGTTAAGTTTTTATGACAGTCATGACGTAATAAGAGATTACAATAGCACCGCAGCGACACTCACGACCTAGTAAAACGAGCACTTTTTGTTCGGTGAGGTCGCATAAATAGCGTCCAACCATATAATCACCTAAAAGCCTGTCATATACAAGTCCGCGTAGATGTTATAGACCGCGCAATCGATTTGCACAAGCCATTCCCAGCTTTCAAGAGTGTAATAGTCGTTCAAACAATGCCATGCTTATAGCAAGACACCATTTATTACGATCAACATCCAAGGAACACATAATTAGAACCGATCGTCCAAACCTTTCGCCTTCTTAACACGTTGAATGCCACGAGAATTTTGCATGCTTCGAACAAGTTTCATTTGTTTCATTTATAGAAATGATCAGCGTTATCGAACAAAATTGTTAGTTACTAAAAACTAAAGTTTTCACCTCGTACTATAATCTGGTTAATTTTTGGCAGTACTGCGTTCATGTTCAGTGCTGTTATTTTATTGATAACCGTTCTTAACACTCTGACTGCCATGTCACCCATATATGGATGACAGAATTATTTGTCCTTGTTTAAAAATAAATTTGTACGTTAATATATTCGTTGCATTCAATTTAGTTGACATCTGAAGAATACAAGAAGGTTGCCAGATAGCTATATGCCATATATTTAAAGTTTTAAGTCGCTGCTTCATTATTATAAATTAATTGAATTTTATGGAATATTTGAGGTCGTCAGTTGGGCAGTTAACGTGTTAAACACGAAATTTAAATACTAACCGTCAATAGAAATTAATCAACGAAAAGATAGCGGTTTAAAATATCTGCAAAATAGACGTTCGCAATATTCGCCGTTCAGCGAACGAGGCAGTTTTCGCTCGATGTGCTCGTAAAAGTGAAATTTATTCTTATGATAGCGTTCGGGACGCTATCGTTTTCCAGTAGATTCAGACGTCACAGGTCAGACAACCTATTTATACCAGTATATGTATTCTACCTTCTCGAGTGCAGCGATGGCTCAAACTGTCTCGTAATTCTAATAAAATGCTTATTCCCGTCAGTATCGGTAAGTAACAGTTTCTTCGAGCCAGTTGCAAACATTTTTACCTTCCTGAACGCGAATATAAATTAATCTTATTAATTTAACTTTTGCATCGTTCGCGATTCGCAGAAGTGAAATTTATCCACATAATTGACCGAAACGCTATCGTCTTCGAGTAGATCCAGACGTTACAAGTCGGACTCTGTCTATTTATACCAGCAGATTCTACCTTCTCGAGTGCAACGATCGTTCTAAAAATCTGTTCACGACTGTAGAACATGAATTATGGTCGGTACGATCTGATTAGCACCAATATCGGATGCGATTCTTCTTCGACGAAGCCGCGTAAACGGACTTTCGTGTGATCGTCGGGGGTCGGCGAATCGATCGCCACTAATAATCTACAGTCCTCCGACTTCGCTATCAATTATCGAACCGTTTTCCTATCGTCTGGCTGCATATTAGAACCCGCTGGGAACGGTTCTATCAACGTCACAAAGCAGTGGGAGACCGGTGAGAGACAGAGAGATGGAGAGAGAAAGAGAGAGAGAGAGAGAGAACAAGAGAGATCCGTGACTCTGCTCGGAGTACAAAGCTCGAGGTGAACTTCACGCTCGTCGAACAGCGCGCGTAAACGTTTTCGCAGAGGAATTCGCGTGCTGAACCGTGGACAAAAGAGTAGAACGTAGACCGTGGAAGATACGTCACACGGCCCAAAACCGTGAAACGGGACGAGTACGTGGCCATGCATATGGAAATGCGACGCATCTGCATTGCAGATTCGCAACCCACCTCTGTAAAAGAAACCGACCGAGGCGCGCGCGATTTCAGGGCTGCGTATTGTCGGGAAGCTGCCCTTAGTCGCCTCGCAATTGCCAAGGACTTCTACGCCCTTCAACCGATTCTACAGCCGGCACACTGTGCTCGTCGCACGTCCATCAAACTAACCTACTTTTCATTTATATTGCACTTTGCCCGGCTAATTTCGCCGTCACAAATCGAACGGCCGCGAACAAGATGGCGTCCGTCGTAACAAATAATGGCCACTCGCTTTCTGCGCTCGCTCTTTTCGACCAACCGAATTGCCCTAATCGAGACGCGACAACGTAACCGCGTTTCGACATAATTAACGCTCGATGCGCCGGCAATTTTTCTTGCAATAGTTATGTTAACCATTTTCGCTCGAAGCTGATTCAACTAGAAAACCAAAGCATTTCTTCCGACCTAGGATATTTTCATGAAATTATTTTACGGACTCATTAATTGTTCTCCTCCACGGAAATCTTTAGTAAAAGGCGAAAGATTTATGCGTGTTTCGAAGGGAAACCAGAGTATGAATTATTTTACCCTATGCATGTGGGGATTCCCAGTGCATTTCCTCAACAATGATTACGCGAGTTGTTCGTTGTATGCAGACCGAGAAGAAAGTGCACAGCACCCGGTGCTACCAGCTCGTCTACCGCAGCGTTAAAAACAGCAGACTATCGGACGGCCGATTAAATTCTCTGGTGGTCGCGCCGGTCTCATAAAGACGTCGCTGCGTTTGTTCTAACATAAACAATAGAGTCTAATTAATAGGGGACACCGAAGTCGCACGCAAAGGGCACGTCAAGCAGAATCCCCGCGAAGCAACAACCGCCATGAATCAGATCGCCGAGACGGCCGGAAGATTCCCGACCGCGATCATGCTAGTGCCGGCACTTTATTCGGCCAGCTGCATCGAGTCTCTCCTTCTCCCCTATCTTTCTCTCTCTCTCACACATAGACATATATATACACCATCTTTCTCTTTCTCTCCCAGCGTGTACGCTGACGGGATAGTGGTAATGAACTGAGGGTAGCCGCTGGCTGACGGCCAACCAAAACTTCTGCTAGAGGCTCGGCGAGCTGGTTGGTCTCCGACAACGGTGCGGTGATCCGCGGTCTCCGCCGCCGTTGCACGCTGACAGTACAAATTACGGTGTGTATTCGACTTTCTCCTGACCAACACAGGCCTGGCTGTCTATCCTGAACTAGTTTCGGACCGGGACCTTCCACGTCGGACTCGGCAAGAACGAGACCCCGAACCGGCACGAGGGATCAGCAGCACCGCACCTTCGCGTGAAACTCGAAAATACCGGGTTGAAGTTCGACCAGAAACTGGCAGGCCTTTGTAACGAATTGCCTCGGAAGTCTGCGTTTCTTGGCTCGCGAAAATGTGCTCGCCAGTGATCGTTAGTCTCCGCGACAGATAGCCGAAACAATGATCTCGTTGCACAACAAATCCGGCGCTACGGAATTTTTGTGGAGTACCCAAGTATCAACAATATACATGTGGAGAATCAACCTCATTTTTCCCATTTTCGCAATTTTCACCAGTCCCAAAATTTCAAAGACGTGCTACGGCCGCAATTCGCTTCCAATGGACCCGGGAATCGTACCCCGACCAAACTATTAGAGCTATCGACATGGTTCAAACGC
>JAQQRL010000581.1:0-10164 GCA_028453745.1 Agapostemon virescens | reverse complement strand
GATCGTCTTAACTTGTACAGCCCCCCCAGCGAATAATAGCGAATAGCATAGAGTCCGTTTTAGCAACATAGGTTCTCGTTGGTTCATCCACGACTACCAAAGAACGGAGAAATTCCGAAAAGGGGTAGGGAGCCTAGGTTTTATCATGGATGACTGGCAGCCCTAGAACTCATTCCATTCCAACATTCGAAATCATTCTAAATGGTCTAAACATTAGTAACATTGGCACATTAGTAATTCTAGACTCATTCGTTCTCAGTTATTTTGAGCTCATTCTAGTTTCACCGAGTTACTAATTCAGACCTCGCGAACCTTCTTATACGTAGTCCTTCCTGAGCAAGGGAAGGTGGTTCTTCGAGAAGGTAATGAAAGTCAATACATTGGTCAGCACATCACGTGGAAACTGACCAAGTTTGAAGAATGGAAAAATCCATCACAGACCGCAACAAAAATGTATATTCGAAAATATATACAGGGTGTCCCAAAAGTATGTTGACAGCGGGAAATGAGGGGTTCCTGAGGTCATTTGAAGCAACTTTTTCCGTAGCGAAAATTCAATCTGCGGTTTTGTTAACGAGTTATGGTCGAAAAATGATTGGCCAATAAGAGCGAAGCGCGCGAACGAGAGCGTTCGACCGTTCGCCGGCCAGGCGCGCGAGCAGTAGTCAGAGAGCGCGAAATTTCCGAATTTTTTTTACTACGCGACGATAATAATTTTAAGAAAAATGCTGTTGATTCTTATTTCAGAATGTCTAAAGAATAATTACTAATTTTTCAGACCCGAAATAGTAAACAATTTAGCCGTGTCAGCCGTTTTAATTTTCTGGTATGCATGACATCTCACGCGTACCACATGAAACTTTTATACGATACGTACTGTGAAGATAAACAATAAGTAACCCCGTCGAAATACGTAAACGATATTTTAATTTAAATAATTCTGTGTCTGAACAGAATTCGACGAACGATTCGCAAAACTAATTTAATAATAGATAATCGCGTTAAAGAACATGCAGGATATGTGCGTTTAAGAATTGTTAAAGAATGTCATTAACAGTAAACTCACCCATTCAGTTGTAAATCCATTGCATGCTTGTAAACCTGGACAGCAGGACAGTAAGGTAGGGCGTTGACCCCTTACAGTGTACGGTGAACTCATCAGCTGATTCCTATTCCATGACGATGAACGCAGGTAGCGGACGAAGGCAGGCTATCCCAATGTTCACTTTCATTGCACTTTAACTAAACACTGATACCATAATTTATTTAATAATATTTAAGACGATGTTTCCTTCGTTTAAATTTATGGCTCTGAAAAGTAGCCGATTTTAAAAAGAAATACCTAACACAATGCCTGAAACACACGTTTCACACATTTTCTCCAGTCCGTTGTTCACACCGCGCAAGAACATTTAAAAAGATATTATAATGCAATAACGCGCTCGCGACGTCCTTTCCATCGGAAGATACTGTGGAAGACTAGCGCGATGGTCGTGTTTTCCTACAAGCGAGCTTGTAAAACGAACTGAAAGAGGACAGAGAAATTCCTTGTCCTGAAAAACAGAAAAGGCAAATACATACCTCTCGATAGAACCGTTTTCGGAGTAAGTCGTCCCCTGCGAGGACTTTCAAACGGCCAGGCTCCAAAATCTAAACTTTGTCGTATTTATGACCCATCCTTGAGACCCGGTCGCATGTGGCACGACTCGGAACAAAGCCCAGTCGAGAACAATGTATCGAGTCCGAATGAAAACATTTGAAACTCTCTAGGATAAAAACAAAATTTTCACGACTATCGCGCCAGTCTTCCACAGTTTCTTCTGATGGAAAGAATGTTGTGAGCGCGTTATTGCATTATAATATCTTATTAAATGTTCTTGTGCGGTGTGAACAATGGATTGGAGAAAATGTGTGAAACGTGTGTTTTAGGCATTGTGTTAAATATTAACATCGTCTTAAATATTATTAAATAAGTTATGTTATCAGTGTTCAGTGATAGTGCAATGAAAGTGAACATTGGGATAGTCGCTTTCGTCCGTTACCTGCGTTCGTTGCCATCGAATAGGAATCAGCTGATCGGTTCAGCATACACTGCAAGTAATCAATTCACTGTCCTGCTGTCCACATTTACAACCATGCAGTGGATTTACAACTGAATGGGTGAGTTTACTGTTAATGACACTCTTTAACAATTCTTAAACACACATATCCTGCATGTTCTTTAACGTGATTATTTATTATTAAATTAGTTTTGCGAATCGTTCGTTGAATTCTGTTCGGACACAGAATTATTTAAATTAAAGTATCGTTTACGTATTTCAACGGGGTTACTTATTGTTTATCTTCACAGTACGTATCGTATAAAAGTTTCATGTGGTACGCGTGAGATGTCATGCACACCAGAAAATTAAAACGGCTGACACGGCTAAATTGTTTATTATTTCGGATCTGAAAAATGAATAATTATTCTTTAGACATTCTGAAATAAGAATGAACAACGTTTTTCTTAAAATTATTATCGTCGCGTAGTAAAAAGAAATTCGGAAAGTTCGGGTTCTCTAACTTGTTCTTTTACTTCTGATCGCATGCCTGGCCGGCAGACCGTTCGAGCACGTGTTAGTTCGCGCGCTTTTTTCTCATTGGCCAGTGATTTTTCGTTAATAACTCGTAAACCAAACCGCAGATTGAATTTTCGCAAAGGAAAATGTTACTTCAAATTACCTCAGGAACCCCTCATTTCCCGCTGTCACGATACTTTTGGGACACCCTGTATATTATATATATTATATGTTCCATTATATCATGTTATCGAATGAAACGAGATACCTGTTGAAATCTAGATTACTGTGTCGTACCAATGAAAAATTTCATACGTGCTTGAATGTGTTTTAATTGAAAAAGAGATTACGCAGGTTACCTGGTAGTATTAACCACGATAGCGTCCAAAAGAATCCAACGTAACAGATGATTTTCACCCTTTGCTTCTCTGCGTGAAATTCGCCGAGGTACGAGTAAACTAATGAACCAGGAGCTCCGATGCTGAAAAATTGTTAACGAAATTATAAATAAAAAAATGTGTAATGTAGGCATTTTTTACGTATAAGGGCTGTAGTAGGGGTGAACGGGGCGAAGGGGGTGACTTTATGACGCAGACGTGACACTTAGTCAATTGGGGGGCTTAGCCCTTTCGATACAAACGCCGGATATATCCGGCATCCATCTGTAGACCTGTGTGTACGAGCGCCGGATATATCCGGCAGAAAAATGTTCATATAAAGGAGGACCGACCACGCGCTATGTGTGCATTTTCGGAGCATTTCGCCCCGTACAGCGGGAGTGTCACAGTAGACAGAACCGCTCGTATCGCAAGGGTTAAAGGAAAATTCCATCGTCAAAACAACTCAAGTTGCAGCGAGGCGTAAACGCGGCTACTGTCACTCATTCTCGAGCACCGTGCACATTTTTGGCGCGACGGTTCGTTCAGGGAGAATGCTGCGGCGGAGAAGTCGCCCGTAGCGAAAGGGTGAAGGAAACAGCGGCAAGTTTCTAATTTGGTCAAGAGTCCTCCGAATTTTTCGGTAATGGTCGCACCATAAAACTCGTGTACCCCAAACGATGCGTCCCCTTACTGTTAAGTTCTAGTGTTAAGAAAGGTTTTGCTTAACACTAGAACTACCGAACAATAGATTCAACGATATATTCTTATTGTTCAACTTCGTATGATTCTTATTGTAACATGTACGTTATTAAAAAATGACATCCGAAACTTTCTGACGAAAACATTTTTATAACTTCAATAATTGCGAAAGAAAAAACTAGGGACCAATCAGAGTGACTGGTCTGGTAGTTCTAGTGTTAAATAAAGTTTAGCTAAACTTTCCGTCCAGACCGCGACAGTCGTCGTTGACTGACAGTATAAAATACGATGTGAGACTTAACAAATTACGTTCTATTAATAAATTAGTAAATGTACCTAAATATCGGCGAATACCTAAATAAGGCAAAATCAGCGTGGCGCTTAACGTGTTAACCGCCTTTTCATACCCCATTGTCTAAGGCAAGGCCTACTAGGTAGCCTTACCGATGAGTCCTCTAGCAGGTCTAGGACGTAATGTTCCTTTATTATCCCCCCGCCAAATCTTGAGGGGCCACCCCTCACCACATCTTTCGCATTCAAAGCTCGTTTCCTTAGAATGTAAAAGGGTCTTCGTGACATTTTCTGCTCTCCTGACTCTCCTAACCGATTTACTCCAAACTAATGGTACTGTCCTAGTTTGGAGTAAACGAATACTGCCCTAAATGTATACAGGGTGGTCCACACAATTGTTTCAAGTCATAACTCCGTTATTATTGCATTTACGAGAAAATGCCACAGTAGAAAGATAAATGGTTTGAAGAGCACTACATCTGTAGGCCTTTAAATTCTTTTTAGATGCAACAGTGCATGTGCAATTAACAATTATATCATTTCTTTAAATAGAAATGCATATTGTTTTTACACAGACCGATTCTTCTGTTCATTCTACGTAAAAAATGATTAGGGTACCATGGCAAAAAACTTATTAGATATCGAGATATTTTTAAAAAATGTCTTTATTAAAGAAGATGCTCAAACGCTTCTCCATTACATTCTAAACATTTCTGATAACGTTATTTTATTGTTTGCATAACTGCGTTTAAATTATCGGCAGTTATTGCTGCAAATTTCAGTATGATTCTTTCTCTCAGATTCTCTACAGAATCTATGGGATTTGAATAAATTCTATCGTTCAAATAACCCCACAGAAAACAGTCAAGGGGACTTAAATCAAGTGAACGGGGTTGGCCAACGTATTGATGTATTTGTTGCGATAACGTTATTGCAAAACTTATTTTTTAGAAACCACATGGCCACTTGTGAGTTGTGTGCCGGTGCACCATCTTGTTAAAAGTATTAGGTCAATCGTAAAGTTCTGTCCATCTAGCGTCGAGTAGCTGTAGCTCGAACTGTGGGTAACTATAACCTCTAAAGTAAGGCTAACTTTTTAGTTTGAACATCTGTTAATAAAACTCAGTACACAACAATTTACGCTTGCATCAATAACTTCGTTTTTTTCTACATTGAAGATGTCGGAATTTGAGCCGAATAAGCGTCATTTGCGCGAAGTGTTAGTCTTTTGTTTCAATTGGAAGAAAACGGCAGCTGAAGCTCATCGAATGATTGTAGACGTTTATGGCGATAATGCTGTTTCCGATAAAACATGTAGAGAGTGGTTTCGACGTTTTCAAAATGGTGATTTTTCTTTGGAGGACAAAGAGCGTTCTGGGCGGCCACGAGTATTCGAAGACGAAGAATTGCAGACATTGGTGGATGAAGATCCATGTCAAACGCAAAAACAAATTGCAGAAGCGTTAAATTGTGTTCAATCTGTCATTTCCGACCGTTTAAAAGCCTTAGGGAAGGTCTAAAAGGAAGGAAAGTGGGTCCCATATGAACTCAAGCCAAGAGACATTGAAAGGCGGAAAACCATCTGCGAAATTTTGCTTGCTAGGCAACAAAGAAAGGGGTTTCTCCATCGTCTCATCACTGGGGATGAAAAATGGATTTATTTTGACAATCCTAAACGTCGAAAAACCATTTGTGATCCTGGCCAACCCTCAACATCGACGCCAAAGCGGAATATCCACGGAAAAAAGGCTTTACTCTGCATTTGGTGGGATCAGGAAGGTGTGGTATACTATGAACTGCTAAAAACTGGTGAAACAGTCACAGGAGATCTCTACCGACAACAAATTATCCGTTTGAATCGAGCATTGCACGAAAAACGACCACAATATGAAACGAGACAGGGTAAGGTGATTTTGCTGCATGACAATGCTCGGCCTCACGTCTCAAAAATTGTCAAGGAAACGATAGAAGCAGTTCGCTGGGAAGTGCTACCACATGCGGCTTATTCACCAGACTGTGCCCCATCTGACTACCACTTGTTTCGGTCAATGGCACACGCACTTGCTGAAGAACGATTTAATTCGTACGAAGATCACGAAAAATGGATCTCCGCCTGGATAACCTCCAAAGATGAATCATTCTTTCGACGCGGAATTCGCTTGCTGCCCGAAAGATGGGAAAAAGTCATCGCTAACGATGGACAATATTTTGATTAACGTACTTTTTCATTTTCTTTCATGAATAAAGCTATACTTTTTGTAAAAAAACGGACGGAACTTTCCGATTTACCTAATATTTACAATTTAGCCTGTCTCGGAGAGGAATGTCGTCGAGAAGAGATGACAATTCAAATTCCAAGAAGTGCCGATATTTTTCTCTGTTTAGGGCATCATCGATGAAATATGGACCAATAATATTGGTATTTAAAATCCCACACCATACATTAATAGTGTGCCTTATTTGGTGATGTATGTTCCTCCTAAGGAATGCATTTCTTCTTGCCCATGTATGTTCATTATGACGATTAAAAATACCATTGTTGGAGAACGTACATTCATCCGTCCATAAAATCTGCTGTGGGAAATCTTCGTTCATCTGAATTTGCTTTAAAACAAATTGACAAAATTGCATACGTCTTATTCAATCTCGAGCATGTAAGGCATGTCCAAAACTAAATCGATACGGATGAAGCTTCTCTGATTTTAAAATTCGTTTCACACTACCGAGACTTACATTGCATTCTCTCAATATTTCTCGTGTAGATGCTTGTGGTTTCCACTGTAAATAAGTGAGTATGTTCACTATGTTCTTTTCATTTCCTACTACTGGTTTTGGAACTTCTCTTTTGGGTTTGGTAAATGCACCATAGTATTGCAAACTGTTATTCAATTTGAAAAACAATTGTCGCGATGGTTGTCGACGGTTTGGATATTTTTCCTAGTACAGTCTTGCAGCGGCATTCGCATTTTTGTCACACAACACAAAAGTGTCGTACATATCTTGTTTCTCACTGTTAGTAAAATACATTTTCTTATATTTAGTGCAATACAGTTACACTTTTTCAAATTCTTAATTTTCGTACTCGAGTTACGATACGTGAATTGCTACTGAATGATGAAATGCTTACTCGAACAAATCAGTTTCTGTTATGATAACAATGTCGAAAGGGTGTTTACCTTTACAACATAGTCATGAAGTGTTTGAGTATCTTCTTCAATAAAGACATTTTTTGAAAATATCTCGAGATCTACTAATTTTTTTGCCATAGTACTCTAATCATTTTTTACGTAGAATGAACAAAAGAATCAATCTGTGTAAAAAAAGTATGCATTTCTATATAAAAAAAATTATGCAATTGTTAATTGCACATGCACTGCTCCATCTAAAAAAAATTTAAAGGCCTACGGATGTAATACTCCTCGAACCATTTATCTTTCTCCTTTGGCATTTTTTTCATAAATGCAATAATAACGGAATTATGACTTGAAACAATTGCGTGGACCACCTTGTATAATTGGTTAAAACCAAATCCCACCAGTTCCTAGCATTCTTTGGAAAAATGTTTTCAGGTCTGCTTCTTTCCAAATACTTCTTTCTACAAAAAGATCATTTCGATGGCTTGCGACACACACAGCTATTAGAACCATACAACGAACTATCACCACCACCCGGGCTTGCTGATTGTATTATACTAATAAAGGAATTTAACAACGAGTCTTAGTAATTTTCCATTCGGGACAAGAGCCCTCACTATTTTTCGGGAAACACTCCCGTTGTCTTGTGGCAACATAACAAAAGTTGCGGAGTCACTAACATTTTTAGTAGGCCATGTAACTGTAATAATACAATATAATTTAATTGATTCTACTCGCACGGTAAGATTGTATGGCGTGGGGACGTTCAATTACTATACTAGGATTTTGATTGATAATATCAAGGTTTCAGAGATTGCAGAATTTACCATAAAGCGCAGCGTAACGCGACAAGGAGCGTGGAAACACCAAAGCACCCTGGTCGCCTCAATAATGGGAAACAGAAGAAAACGCGCCTAGAGCAATGACCTGGGCAGCATGGCCGAAACGCCGTAAAACTTTAGAAATACGACGACGAGCCGGGGTACATATGCACTCGGCTCACCTACTGTCGACGTCGTTGATAGGACTTAGCAATGAAGTAGTATAAATAACGCGAGACGAAAGCGCTCGAGCCATTCGAGCTACGCTTGAGGGAGAGGTCGAGGTATGACCATTGACCGTATACAGGATGGGAGAGTACGAATCATTGCTATCGGGCGTCCTGCAGTATAAAATAGGGCAAGAGAGCGTGGCGGCTCTACCTCCTACTCTTGCCACCAGATGGACAATTGGATGGCTTTCCCGCTAGCACTTGATCTGTCTCCGATCTCTCAGCGTCTAAGGCAGGGTTTCCTAGGTAGCCTTACCGATGAGTCCTCTAGCAGACTCGTTTATGCTGCTATATTGATGACCCGGACGAAGAGCAACAACGCAACCTTCTAATAGGTAGAGGTGACAACAACTACAACCATAAGCCACATACGCGGATCACCACCAGGAGGATGGATGTCTTTCGCTAATAGCCGAAAATTTACGTGATCCCTCTTCTGAAGTAGGCAACCGTTGATCTGTCGCAGACACGCCAGGTATTCAGCAGGAACGTAACCTGGACCTATAGCGACGTCTACAGATCGGCGGACACCCGCAGAATCAACGACGTCGAAATCTTCGCGTTCTCTTCAATCGGCCATGCTTGGACAGCAGCCATAGGGCTCGATAGGCTGAGTTTCTTCCGAGCTGATTCTCGTTCGTCATACGAAGTTTCCTTTCTACAGGATTGAATTTACAAAAATTCGTTATCGAGTGGATCTCCTACAGCTCTACATCACCATCATACTTCCTGGATTCTAACGTCGATCATCGTGGAAAGAAACACGTCCGGATATCGTTAATCACTGGCAAGGAGGCGCTACCTCCTACTCTTGCCACTAAATGGACAATTGGATGACTTTCCTTCTAGTACTTGCCGCTATATTGATGACTCTGACGAAGAACAACAACACAACCTTCTGATAGGTAGAGGCGACAACAACTACAACCATGAGCCACAAATGTCGGATCACCACCAGGAGGATGGATGTCTTTCGCTAATAGCCGAAAATTGCCTTCCGTCTATAGCGATTTGACCTCGCAGTCGACGTCGATGGTTCACCTGGAGTTATCCATGACATTTTATGCTTAGGATTCTTGAAATATATTCACTTCTCATCGCCAGTCACACTTCGATGGAGATACGACTATATTTTGTACCTGGCGAGCAGCATTTCGCATGAGATTTTTCGGTTTTTCTGCTGTCTTTCATTCGGTTCATGTGGATCCCATTTTTCTACCTTCCGGATCTTTCCCATGGCTTTCAAACGTATAGAGACGGCTTCTCGTGTCAGATTTAATTGATCCGCGAGTTGTTGTTGCATTCGAGCGTCATCCTCATCGAACGATGCTTACAATTCGCTGTCTTCGAACTTTTGCGGTAGTCTTCCACGTCCTTCGTTATTCACGTCAAAATCGACGCTTTTGAATTTTTTAAACCACTCGAAGCACTGTCATGGACCAACAGCATGCTCACCGTAAGCTTCGATAAGCGTTCGATGCGATTCCGCAGCAGTTTTCTTCAAATGGTAACAGAAAATCAATGCTGTCCGCAAGTCGTAGTTTCCAGGCAGAAAATTCAACATGTTCAATGCTATTAAAAACTATGCTGTTGTATGAAACTTGTATGGTTGTGACTTGAAAATCTCTATCGGATGTCGAAAAAAGAAAATGGCATCAATGATACGGTTTGACGGTAACTACATTGATAGTCAGCACCACAGACACTGTCCAACAAATCAAAACTTTTTTTCTGCCTTTTAATACCCACTGGGTGATCCTTGTAGAGCGTGACTTCCCAAATACGAATCCGAAAACCGAATTGCTGTATCACCTCCAGTTTTCGAAAAACATGAGTTTTTGTAAAAACGTGCGATTTTGAGCAAAAACCGAGTATTACACGGAAACTAAAAACGTCAGATAGGTCAATATTGGCTCAAAAGATAGAGGATGGGTTCCTGAACATATCAGTATCGATATTTATAATATTTGATGCTTCTAAATAGTGTTAAATGACTGTCAAAGTTTAAAAAAATGCCCAAGTACGTACTTTTTGCGCAATATTTTTGCATA
>JAQQRL010000580.1:0-10167 GCA_028453745.1 Agapostemon virescens | reverse complement strand
GAGGAAAGCTGGGTAGTTCCGAGTACACAAGCAAAAGATGCTATCAAATTATGAAAGTTGTAGATTTGTTATTTCTTTTTATATTAATTGATAATTTGAAGCGTGTAATGTGCATGGTTTAGGAAGCGTAAATTAACCTTAGCTCTCGAATGGCGCTTTTAAGACGCCGCAAAATATAATTCCTCTATTATTTTTATGTGATTGTGTATCCATATTTTGGATATATAATACATAACTCTGAGAATAGAAGAAAACACAAGCATTATCTTAAATATACCAAAATCTATCATAACAGCCTACTGTAACCTGAAAGTCACAAAACTGTATCATATACAAATAGTAACAAAATGATTATTGAAATTGCAAACAAATAAGTTGTTATTGATATGCCATCCCAAAGCTATGATCTACGGCTTTGTTTAATAGATAGTATATAATAGAATAGAGAGAAGCACAAATAATGTAAATTTCACAACATGATTTGGCATTTAGGCATTTACTTTGATATTTCAGGTTGACGGTGCTGCCAACCGTTATCGATATTATTATTTGTTACCTTCGAGACATTATTTTATTTAGAGGTACACATTGTCTTGTAAAAAACTAAAATCATTTGGTAAAATGTCGGTATATTAACATGTGGCTTGAAAGTTACGCGGCCCCATGGAGGGTTAATAAATCGGTTTAATAAAAATTATAAAGCAGAGTTTTGAGTTACATTTACCGCCAATTTGAAAAATCATGTTTCGAGAAAAAGGCGTTTACAGTTTTGATGCGTGAAAACTGTATAATATTTAAAACCTACCGGTTAATCGGCAATTCCAGGACCATATAATAGTCCTTCAGCTTCCTCGAAAAACTCGTTCTGCTGAATTTGTTGTTCTCTTTGCCTTTTTCGAGTCTCCTTAGAGATTGAAAGGCTATGCCGTACTTGTCTAACGAGCCGGTGCTCGTTCATTTTAGCAGCGTACTCCTTACACTGTCTTCCTATTATTAGTTGTAGCTCTGCCATAAGTTGCAACATTGTAGCGTGGCCCTCATTAAAAATTGTAGCCGCAATTAAAGCGGCTATTTCTACAATTTTTGACCCTGAATTTAGGTGTTTAGGCGCGAATCGTCAGATTGTTGCATTGAAACTTTCGTTCGCATTCTGGGTATGGCCGCCTAAACACCTTTTCAATATGTCTTCCTTCGACATATCTTCATAAATAGGTAGAATATGTGTTTGAACTTCTGAATTGAGGGGTTCAGGATGAACAAATTTTTCACCAGTCGCTCTGCTTTTCTGCCATTTACACCAGCTGTTTTCTCCTGGCGGACAGTAACTGTGTTGTGGATTTTTGTTTGTGGAGCACAACTGGTAGAACGTAGCCATGATCTCTCTCTTCATATCTTCAACGCTGTTAACATTCCTTCGTATGGCTAAGCCATAATAGGCGGTAAGTTTTTTTATTAACATTTCTGTTAACTTACCCTTCCCACCGAGTTTTTCCTTCTTTTTAACGGCTCGGAGTCGAGTGCCCATTCTCTTTTCGACATGACCGATGCACTCACTTTTTATCACGATGAAATCGTCGCCATATGGATTGACCGCTAAAATACCTTTAAAAGGTAAAAAATATAAACTGCAAATTATCAGCGCGCTGCTTGGCCTCAGCGGCGCTCAAGAGGCGTATCACGCTTGGAGGCTATAGCTTCAAAAGTACATCGTATTTCTATTTCAAATTTTAGGATTATATTCTTGACATGTTAAACTAACCATATATGCAAAAAAATTGCATTTTTGAAAGTTCTAATTGGATTTCTCCCCTTAACAATTTACCGACCGAAAGTCTATTAATAGGCTTTTCAATATTCGCGCTGTATCAAAATGAGGCTTAAAATTCTATTTTTACATTCCAATTTCTAACAACATTAGTAGACAATATTATTGGGGATACATTGTTGAACCGCAATAAAAATTGTTGTCAGCGTTGAAAGACCCATTAAAAAGAGGCTACAGCTTCAAAAGTACTTCGAATTTCTTTTTCAAATTTTAGGATTATATTCTTGACATGTTAAACTAACCATATATGCAAAAAAACATTGCATTTTTTAAAAGTTCTAATTGGATTCCCCCCTCCTTAATGGGAAGGAGCTTTATGTAGTTGAAATGAGACCCGACCAACTTGTACTTTTGGGTGGAAGTTTATTCTGCGTATTCGAGTATGTACAAGCGTCAGCGTGAGCCGACCGATCGGATCTAATTTATACGGATACAGGAGCTGCTTATATACTAGTTTCGGTGACCAAGTATCGGCCAATGGTGGTTCGCCGTTTTCGCCCTTTGTTTGGCGCGTTAGGGGTAGTGGGAGAGTGGGTTTTCCCTGCCAGCGGTGACATAGGCTCGGTCGCGGGTGTCGGCAGGTAAAAATTGTAAGCGTACTTGCACCGTTTGAAGCTACGCTAAAATCAGCTACGCGAGCTTCAACAACTGCTATACGATTCCGTTGCTCTCTCTGTACTTTGTATTCGTAAAAATCTTCGTCGAAGGAAAAGTGTTCTGCTTTTAAAAGGTCGAAAGTTTGGTATTGCAAGCAGTGGGGACGAGGATTAGGACCAATAGGAATTGTTGGAAATTATTAAGGTTCGAAGGGTCAGGCGAATGATTCAAGGATGGCGAGTAAGGATTTCAAGGGTCGAATGCGTAACTGTAAATAGGAGATAGCGTAGCTGGCGACAGAATTTAGATTTCACTGAACTTAAACGCGAAGAGTTAAAAATATTTGCTTAATCTATGAGGTATCCAACAATATGCAACATTTATTTCGAGTAAACTAACGCACAACTAACACAGTTTATATTTTCGCCGACATTCCAAGAAGAACTTAACGTAATAAATATATCGTGCAGTCTGAAACCAAAGCATGAAAAAAACGTAGTATTTAGAACGCTTCTTAAGAAACTTAAAAAAATAAGTTCTTTTAACACTGAAACTACCGAACAATAAATTCAACGATATACCATACATTGCTTTGTAATAATAACGCGACCGCGCTTGTTCAAACTTTGTACAATTTTTATTATAATAACTGTACCATGCATGAAATGTGACTGGTTATACGTTGCCTTCTAAACATTACAAAATTGAATTTACTTGCGTTTCTCGCATTTTCATACTTTTCCATATCACTTTCCATATTTCATCCAACAAGAAGCCCAAATAATGTAAATTTCGTAACATGGTTTCGTTGGTTTCTATCTGCAGACAACTTGCAAGGCATTTACTTTGATATTTCAGGTTGACGGTGTTGCCAACCGTTATCGATATTATCATTTGTTACTTCCGAGACTTAGAGGTTATGATTTAGAGGTACACGTTGTCTTGTAAAAAACTAAAATCATTTGGTAAAATGTCGATATATTAACATGTGACTTGAAAGTTACGCGACCCCATGGAGGGTTAATAAATCGGTTTAGTAAAAATTATAAAGGAGAGTGTGCATAAAATTCAAGGAACAGGGAGAACAAACATCTGCGGCTTGTTGCAAACGTTAAAGCACGGAGGCGAATCCCTAATGTTCCGGGAGTGCCTAACAGCATTTGGTGTTGGATCACCGCACCGAATTAATGGCATCGTGAATCGGTACTAGCATACAAGGCTATTTACAAGATCATCTCATAGATGCCGTTGAAAACATGCAGTTTCATGCATCACCGAGACCCTAAGTACGCTGCTAAAAGTATAAAAGTTGGCTCGGTACTAAAAGATTTTGTGTTCCGAATTGGTCTACGCACAGCCCCAATCTCGACCCCATAGAGGATCTATGGGGTATGCTAAAAAGATAACTTTGGGATTCGTACGACTTCCGACCAACTTTGGTCACAGATTTATATGATAGAGTTCAAGAACAGTGGGAACAAATATCTTCGGATTATTTCAAAAAATTAGTAGAAAGTATAGGAAATGAATTAATGAAGTAAAGTTTTGGACTATCTTTTACATAGTCCAAAATGTATTAAACTGTATCATACTTTGCAGAATTACTTAATTACTGTCCGTCAACGTTATACAGGGTGTCCCACGCAACTGGAACAGGCTGTACCTCCTAAATGGTTGAGAATAGAAGAAAATGTTATAAGTAGAAGTTAAATGGTATCAGGCGGTGCATAATATGTGATCGCGCCGAATGGTGATGATGCGAGACTTGTACGGGATGGGTTACTAGTGAAATGGATCTGATCACCAGGATTAACTTTGTAGAAAACGAGTGGAACAAAACTTTATTTACAATATGTGAACTTTAGTGGACTGTATAATGATAGGTAAGACTTAGCGCGATTTGAAATATTACAAGAGTATTCTTGTCTAAAAACCGTAAGATCTGAACCGTAATTCAGTGCCGTTAGAGAAGTGTATGACTTCGGTAACGTTTGTTAATCTTGCTAATCTGACGCGCGCTTGCCGAACACCGGTATTTAAGTTCAATCGTCAAATGGGTGTGACTAGACTTGACCAATGAACAACCGATATTTTCGGGAAGGCCGTGACAATTTTGAAGGGCAGTCGCCGCCCACGCTGGTCGAAGAAAGTGGTGACATTGATGGTGAAAGAGAGAGACGTAACTTTCGGCAAGCCGCGTTGACGGAAAACAAGGGACAGGCCGCGCAGCGCAGGTAAGGCCCGTCCGGTAACGCATGACAAAGAGACTCTTGAAGCGGGCGAGGAGACGGCAATTTCGGAGGTAACTCTGGAGGTGCACGTGTAAAACAGTTGTTAACAATAAACCGCTTCCCGAGTCCTAATCCCCGAGGCGAGGATTTTTACGTTCCCGGTTGTAAATAGCAAAATCCCGTTCTCGGCACATTTGTTCGCCAAATGTGCGAGACGGACAATTCTGTTGCAAAACTAATAAAGTGACCCTCGATGGTCACGCAGACAATATGCAACTAATTTTATGCACTTTTGTGCATCGGTGCATCAGAAAAATGCAACTGCATATTTTTTTTAAATAGAAACCTATATTTTTGACTGCACCAATCGATGCAGTTTCTTGTGCTCTACATAAAAGTACTAACATACTGTTGCGCATTTTCCGCTCCTCGTTCGGCGAACGACGCGGCATCTCGTTTATTTATAATTATTACTGTATAATTAATAACAAGAATACAATTAAGATATGTCTATCGATTTTTCCGTCTAGTCCGCTCGACAGCCAATCTTCGACTCTCTCGATTGTCTGTCGGTACAACAGTTCCGTGACAACCACCTTCTTCTATTATTTTCTTAAGGGTTGTTCATCATGAAGTAATTCTTCATTATGGCGACTCCATATTAACAACCGTCGTAACAATACTTATGCCCTAAACTTATTCGTTTGGACTTCAATGGAGAACCATTTGAACACTTGTTGTAACGTAGGTACTCCGGAACACTTGCCGAGAAACCGAAATAATTCAGAGAACTTTTAGCTTCGATAACTTCTTAACGAATAAGTTTAGGGCATAAGTATACCCTATATACTTTTATGTAGAGCACAAGAAACTGCATCGATTGGTGCAGTCAAAAATATAGGTTTCTATTTAAAAAAAATATGCAGTTGCATTTTTCTGATGCACCGATGCACAAAAGTGCATAAAATTAGTTGCATATTATGCACCGTCTGATACCATTTAACTTCTACTTATAACATTTTCTTCTATTCTCAACCATTTAGGAGGTACAGCCTGTTCCAGTTGCGTGGGACACCCTGTATATCAACCTGATTAAATATTATGTAGCAATGTAAACAAAAAGTTGTAGGCAAGATATTAAACATAAATAATATATCAAACACTGCCAAGTATCGGACGCGACGTAGAACCGAGTCGATCCATTTATTTTTGTCATTGTCAAACGAGGAGGCATTAATTATTGAACCAATTTCTTGCTTTATTTCGAATTGTGATTAACCCCTTGGCCTACAACAACGAGTCAGACTCGTGATCAAGATTTCGAACTGAATCATCTAAACATGTAATTCTTGAATTTTCTTCAAACAGAAATAACATTTTATTTAATTGTTGATCGTATACGATCATTAGAGAATAGCTAGGCTCGCAGTAATTACAAATTTGTCTTTTCTTTTTGTCGTTCTGCAAAGGACAAAGAAAGTATAGTCACTGTTATCGTAAAATAAGTCGTAGACCAATGGGTTAAAATAATTGTAACGTTTATTTTCTGTTATCCTTGGGATATTTCTAGAGATAAATACAAATTTATTCAAAACTTGTAGTTACAGGCTCGGTTGTTTAGACGAGTTGTTAATTAAAATGGATTTATACTACTAAATCAAATTCGCCTAATTTTTGCAACGAAAACAATTTATTTACATATAACGAAAAATGTCAAACGTAACAGTAACAAAAGAATCATTTAACATCGATACATCGGTATTATAACAAAAGAATAATCTAACATCGATACATCGGTGTTACTTTACCACTGAACGACTAGCTTCAATCATTCAATAGTGTTTCGCTTTTATCTACCCCGTGTCTCTCAGAAATTTCCTTCGGACAAGGAAACTACTGGGGAAAAGGGGTCCGCTACAGTTGTGCATCTTACTGAATGTAAGATTCGCGGAAGAAGGCCGCCAGTGTTTCTAGTGTGACGGGTCCAGACGTCAACAAAAAAATAAAAATAGCCGAGATAGGCCGGAGGCTTTCCAATGCCGTTCTCGTTTTATTTAATGAAATACCGTTTCAAAATCGTGATCTACTACACGTGTACGGTTCGACTCGGAGAACCGCGAATTAATTGCTGTTCGATAGGATTCGCAAATTCTATGTTACGACAACTATATTCTTACGGCTAGCGTGAAGGTAGGACAGAATAACTGCTCTGACTTTGATATAGAACTGAACATCTTTATTCGCGGGCTATGGGTTTTTATACATGTTGCGTTATGAGTGGTGGTACATCGAGATACAGTGACTCTTATTAATATTCGGACATTGTGCTATTCAAAAAATTGTTGCTAGTTTCGATCGTTTGCAATAGTAAATTTGAAGTTATTGTTTTATAATGTAACGGAATATTCATTGTAGTTTGTAATAACATAAATTTCATTTGTTTGTTGCACATACTTTTCTTAATACCAAACAATGAACTAAATTATGTCGAAATTTATCGTCGCAAAAATATTCGGACGCTTGACAAACTATAACATTTAAACATGAAAATTATCAACATAAGCAATAATTAATATTTCATTGGATAGCTTTAATTACGTGTCTATAACTGTTTATAACTTTTTGTAAGTAACTTAGCGGTATACGTCTCCATTCTTCAATTAATCGTTTTTTCAATTCTTCCTTCGCTCGTATCGGTGTTGTTCGAATTTTCCTGTCCAAAAAGTCCCATACATTTTCAATGGGATTCAAGTCTGGTGACTGTGGTGGCGGATGTAATACTTTTGGGCAATTATATAAAAGGTATTATTGAACTATTCTGCCTTTATATTTAGGATCATTATCTTCATAATATTTAAATGTGTCTTCTATATCCATTGTGATCGCACTTTTCTTAAGATTTTGTTTTAAATTATTTAGATACTTAAAGTTATCTAAAATTTCTTCTATAAAAACCAGTTGTCCAACTCCTTTAGATGAAATACACCCCCACACCATAATACTTCCACCACCGTGCTTTATTGTTGGATTTAAATTTATTCGGTTAAGCTCTTGATTTCGTTTACGCCATACTAATTTTCGTCCATCAGTGTTAAACAGATTAAATTTACTTTCATCAGCGAAAATTACATTATTCCACCGAGTTTTTTCCTCATGAACATATTGTTTTGCAAAAGCTAATCTTTTTCTGCGATTCGCCTCTATAATACGGTTTCTTACGCGCTACTCTACCATTATATCCATCTGTTTTCAACACCCGACGTATTGTATCTGGATGGACTTTCTTTCCTATTTCTTGAAATAATTCAGCACTTAATGTTGGAGCACTCAAACCAGGATTCACTATTACTTTTCTCAAAATAAAACGTTTCTCTCGGTCGCCAAGCTTCTGTGATCGGCATTTCCGAGGAATTGATTCAATTCGATTTTCTTCATTATATCTCCGTATAATATCAGCTACGGTACTCTTATTTAATTTTAGAAGATTACCGATTTCTCGACACGTTTTTTCTTCTTTGCTGTAAAAAATTACTAATTGTCGCACGTTAAACGAAGTATTTTTACTTTTTCATCCCATATTTAGAATTTCTAACTGATCCTAACGGCTTTCGAACAGTAACTGATATCGTGAAGCATGTTCTTCATCTTGCTCGACATTATGTTTGTAAACAAACTGCAAAGGTGTGTCGTTATTCCCAAGAAATGCGAGAATAAGTTATGTGTCCGAATATTTTTGCGACGATAAATTTCGACATAATTTAGTTCACTGTTTGGTATTAAGAAAAGTATGTGTAACAAACAAATAAAATTTATGTTACTACAAACTACAATGAATGCTCTGTTATGTTATAAAACAATAACTCGAAATGTACTATTGCAAATGATCGAAACTAGCAAAAATTTTTTGAATAGCACAGTGTCCGAATATTAATAGGAGTCA
The DNA here is from genome assembly GCA_028453745.1 of Agapostemon virescens. Classification (NCBI taxonomy): domain Eukaryota; kingdom Metazoa; phylum Arthropoda; class Insecta; order Hymenoptera; family Halictidae; genus Agapostemon; species Agapostemon virescens. The sequence goes on along the minus strand of JAQQRL010000580.1, from coordinate 1,574 downwards.
CTGTATGAGGTTCGTATGTGGTGATGCCTTATCGCGAAGATAAGGGGATTTATCGATGGCTTCACACTAGCACCGTCCACCCAGAGTTCGGTGACGCAGCGGCGCGCGGTGAGCAGCAGAACCGCGGGAACTCTCGCGCGCGATTCAAACCATAACATTTCAGAGCATCAGGGTTTCGAAATTAACACGTTCACGCCGAGGCATTCGTCTAAGCCATAATCGACAAAAACACCATAAAACAAAGGAATTTCGAGAATTCCCTCTTACCAAAAATCCGATTTTCTCGCTTGGCTTGTCAGCGAATTTGCTAGCACGAATGCATCGGTTCCCGTTCTTCAATCACCAAAGTTTTAAGCGTACTAGCTCCCAGGGGTATGATGAGTGGGTGATAGATAACCGAAGAAGCCGTTAATTTTGACCGGTATTCTTCAATATTCTTGACTACCCAAATTGACTACCCAGCCACCCTATTCTACTAAATTATAAAACAACTCCCCTGCAAACGGAAGAGGAACGCGTCAACACGTTCCGTGCCAAACCATTTTTTCTCGACTTGTCGTTTAGGCTATTTGATGTTTTGATTGAAGATTGACATATTATCACATAATATTTCATTACATCATCGATTCATAAGTAATTAGCTTGTTTAGGTTTGTTCTATACTGCATTTTTTACAGTGCCTCATTCTTTTGGAGGAAACATATTTCACAGAATTAAATTTGTCATAAAATAAATGTTTTCAGCGCATTAAATAAATATGTCTGAGTGTACCACCGGTGGTACACGTGGCATGAAGATCAAGTTTAACGTGTACCACCGGGTGGTACACGTGGCAGGGAACGTGTTAACCCCTTGGCATACAATGACGTCTGTTAGACGTCATCCATTTCATGTGCCATTGTAGACTTTGACGTCTCCGAGACGAGAGCTGTTTCTGGCGGACGCCGAAAATCGTGCATCGATTTTGTTTAATTTAACACTAAACCTACCGACATTTCATGTATACCTAATCCTATCATGAGCGGTCAAATGACCGCTTCAAAAAGAGATTTTAGCCAATTGGATAGTAAACAAAATATTTTTCTGGTGCTACAATAATAACCCGCTCCCCGCTTTTCTATTTAGAAAGTTTTATTTACCTTTATGCATTTTCAGCACATTTTTTACAAACTACAGTATTTTGTATTGCACATTTTCCACATACGTATTTCTTACATTTTATACAAATTTTGTTAGTCTTATCGACTTTACAATATCTTATTTGACAAGATTTCCGTCCAGAAGAATCTGTAGCTGTGTTTATTATTGTTTTTGATGAACATTCTTTGCTTAGCTGTCACTCCTTCTGATATTCGGTCCAAAGCTCTTCTGCCAATTGAAATAAAAATTCTTGCCTCGATATTTCTTCACCCGTCGTTTCTTTATATAAAATCCAAGCATTTATCCCGGCCAAATCTAAGATATTGAAAAATACCTGTAAAGGCCATCTTTGACATTTAGATTGTACACTATATTTTCTGGCCATTTGATCGGTTACATCTACACCGAATTTTGTGCTATTGTAAAATCTAATT